>JAOYSI010027651.1:35713-68918 GCA_025775065.1 Hiodon alosoides
AATGTTTATTTAGAGGTAAATGGTTAAAAACATGTTTTATTTTGGTTTTTGCCAACATTGCCAGTTTATTTGAGTTTTGAGTCACTTTGTGTTAAAAATTCCAAATAAAATAACCTCCCCCTTTGTCCCCATCCCCAGCCGCTTACAGACCGGGTATGCCCTGGCAGGCCACACTCAGTTTTTGGCCAAAAGGTGCCACTTTTGACAGAGATCCACTATAACACGCATGGCGAAAGATGTATAATTGTTCCAACATATTCAAACAGACAACAGGTCATCATCTCAAGCATGATTTCCTTCCTTATTAAATGAAAACTTATTCTTTCAGAACAGCAGGTATCCAGTGTGAAATCTGACAGTATTTTATGCAAATAACACTTTTCAAAATATATCAAAAAGGCAATATAGCACTATTTATAAATTGTTATAAATATAGCAGCAGATTCCTTTATGGGTTCACAAACCACCAGCGATTGCCAACTGAAGCTTTGTGTCCGTGTGTCAAAACTGATCATCTTCAGCGAGAACTTCCTGGCAACAGCCTTCAGCTATGTTCACGGACGTCAGTGAAAGAACAACGCTTCAGAGATATGTATAATAATTAGCAACCAGTCCAAAAACTGTAACATGGGCACAAATTCAGACTTGGCAAAATGGATACATAATGGATTCCAGTGAGCTGGAATACGGACATAGAAGAGGATGTTCTAGCTCCAGAAGTACTCCAACAGCGGGCATCTATTGCGTAATATTGCAGGCAATATCGAAAAGATGACAGGCTCAATAGTTCACCCTTAACTGCACATTCAGAGTTCAGAAGTTTTATTATCATTATGTTTTAAATTCAGCTTCTGAGTACGTTTCAGTATTGACTGAAACCAAAAAATAATCTTCAATTCAATTCATCAACTGGACAGAAGTGTTAGCAGCTTTTAAAACTATATTAAAACCTTACATATTTACATAGTAGGCACATTTACTAAATATGAAATGTATTGAGACTGTCTGTTATATACTTCTGTAATTTCTGAATTAAATAAAGCAATTCATGACTTTCTCAAGGGTAAAATCTTAACCACTGCACCACCTGCTGTCTCTTCTGAATAATGCATCAACAGCATTGATGCATTACTGGTACATCTACGTACACCTCTTCATAGGCCAGTTCAAAATGACTCCAGTCAAGTCCTCCAACCTCATGCTATGTAAATGAATATAATACCACCCACCTTCCCAATGCACACTCCGCTCCGACAGCAGCCGGCTTGATACATTGCTCGGACCTGATTACACAAGAGCCCACCCTTGTGAGTGATTTGCCATAAAACATTTCCATCTGAGCAGCTGATGCGGACTAGAGCAGCTGCCCGTTTCTGTCCAGCAGAAACAGATAGGGATTCCCTTCCAGGCTTAAAACATCGGTTTTAAAAATGTCCCATAATCTCAATGGCTATTTAATAACAACCATAACTACAAATAAAATGTAAAAAAATATATATGTTATTCTTACCAAATGAAATGGTTTTGTTGTTTTTCATCTGAATAATGTATCACCCTGTTGTGCTTTTGCTTTTATGGAAGAAAATTGTGCTGATATAACAATTTAAATCTCCAGTTGTCTACAACGTAAAGGTTAATGAGCGTGAAAAAAAAACTACCACTTGAACATCAATAGCCAGAACATTAAACACACACGAGCTTGTTTTACCGCAGCCTAAATTCCTAACAATTGAGGCACCGACATGTTTCAGCAAGAGCCCATTTAATGTCAATTCAGGTCGTGTGGCGGAAATGGTCGCGTGAATTGCACACCTGCAGCCTCAATCCCCTTGCAAATTAGCCACCCTCATCCTGCAAACGGCGACCGCCAACGCAGCCGTGTCCGCCAGAAACCACGAGGGCTCCAACAGGCTCTGGCTGTGGCTGTTTATTCGTCACCACATCAATCCCGCATGCCCTATGGTTCCCATCACCATGGCACGCGACTAGAAACCTGAAAAGCAGACCGCTTTTCCTGGGCTCCACTGCTACCTTTACGGCCCTTGAGGACACAGGTAGAAGCCAGTATTAGACGAACACTTTACAAAAATGCATGACCTATATCGGCCCCACACAACAGCCCGCCCTCTCCCGTTACACAGTTCACACAACCCTTTTTTATTTGTAATAGACATCCAAGGATCAACACTGGGACTAAACTGGAGAGACATTAAGGAGGACAGGAACGTCTACAAGCCCAGCTCAGACAGTGAGCTAAAGAACACCATGACGCAGTCTGTATGGTACACCATTCATGCACGCCTGTGTCTGAACGCTGGAACATCCTCTGTGACGCGGCTTTCAACACACTTGATAAGGGGCCTCAATCTTCCCTCTCCATCTCTCCCTGCCAAAGTGTAGGTCTTACTGCAGCTGAGGACACAGATCCCCCTATTTAGGTCAGCGGCAGAAAGAAGCAGACCGTTGAAGTCTCCCTGATAGCACTTAGGTGACCGTAAGGAGCAAAGCTGGCTGAGTGTGCAGCCACCTAATTAGGCTTATTCAGAACTTCCAGCACAGAAAAGGGTAACCTTTGATGCCAGTTGTGCAACCAGCAAAACCCTCCTGATGGATCTACTTTACATTAAAAATTGATGCTTCACTCCTCCTGCCTCACATTCTGGTCCTGTAGAGATGGAAGTGTGCGCTGGGCTGTGACTGTGCACCCATATGCCCCTGTAGAGCCCCAGAGAGAAGCCACCGAGTTTCACCGGGGACCTCCAGAGCCATGGGAAAGAAACTACCCCCTCACTGAGGAAGCACGGCTCTTCCAAACCGATCAGAAAATCTTGTTCTGAGCCAGGGAAAAAAGATTCAGAAACAGGATGTGAAAGTTTCATCATGACAGTGGGATTTTTATTTATTTATATGCAGGCCAAACTCCATTTCTATTTCACCTGTGTGTCATAATTTAGGGAAGGAAAGCAAGGATCATTCCATTTTTAATAAATGATAACCCCATGGGGTTTAACTTAATAAATGCAAAATCCTGTCAATTTAACTTAATGTAATCTCTTGTAAGAGTCTGGTTATTGTCAAGCTAATCACTATTCTGATACACAAATCAAGATAGCTTCATGTGTTACCTCAACCAGACACACATACACACATATAAAAGAGATTAAAATTAAGGGCTACAAATACTACATCACAGCCTAAATTTTGGACTTACTATTCAAAATCCATACAGAGGCTAACAAAGTAAATTACAATTTCAGAAGGGATAATATACTTTCAGAGAATTCAACAAGACAGGTGACTCAGCCCCAATCAAGAAAGCTAAACACATAGCACTGCAGTGTTTCCGATCACGACAGCTCCCCGTCAGCTGAGGCACAGAAACTGCAGGAGAACCGGGCAGTATATCGTTACCGAATCCGTCAGTAAATTTGGAAACCTGAGACTTCCGAATGCATCGGTCAGATGATTCAACAACCCAGGCACAGCAAGATGTCTCCAGGGACTGCGTCGGTATGAGAACGTCACAGTTATAGAATTGCGAATTTAGCAGTGTTAGCCCATGTTATAACATGGAACTAGAGGATCGTGAAAATAAAATACTGTTATGAGCACGTACAATATCGTAGACTACTGCCCAGGAAATGTCGTAAAATGCAGATATACTGACACTGGGGTTTTTCCTGAATTATGGCCTTTGTAAAAGTTTAATGATGTAAGCACATTGGTGAAAGCGGTCCCAAAATTTAAACATTGTAATTTAAATGAAATGAGAGCGTAATCAACAGACAAATACTCAAAGTAGGCTATTTAAACGGGTGCACGAACTGGTGCAAAGTATCCACATGGCAACACATTTTAATAAATCGCACTGAACAGTAAAAGCACAGTCAGGCAAACATTTTCTAATTTTAGTACTGAGGTAATAATGATTGATTTTAGATGTTTCTACGCGGACAAGTCTCAAATAGACCCTGAATTTATCAGTCGTGACTTCAGCTGAGGGTACCGCGCACTCAGCGGCAGCAGTCACGTGCAGTTCAAATAGGGAGGTGCGGCTACCTTCCATGGACGTCATAGGAGCCGCCTCCTTCCTACTACTACAGACAGCACATGACTGCAGTATCCCAGTCTTTAATAACACACTAGTCACGAGGATAGAGTACTATTACAGTGAGCAGACGCCGGAGACCGACCTTGTAACCTCTTATACAGAATAAAATAACTTCCTTCAATATTCTGCAGAGTTAGACCCATCCATGACTGCGGCCAACTGCACGAGTCGCCCTTGTTAGAATCAACTCTAAACTTTCTATTTTATCACTTTTACACGGTCGAGTAAATCAGAATAACTCGGTATGCTTAAAATAAGACGATAAGTCAATGGAGATATCTTATCTAATATAGGCCATACTATATTACGCCTTCAATAGAAATAGCAAAACTCCATGAAATAGTAACGAAATCGTCTTTATGGACCGTGTAATAGACGTATCTAACAACCTTAAATATCGTGTATTTATTTTGTATTTATTAAAAAAAAACATTCCGTCGCTACCTCATTTTGCGCGGCTAACATACAAATACAAATTGCATACCATGTGAGTATTTTAGGCATGTTCACCTGTGTTCGGTGAGTAGGTGAAAACATTTTATAACTAATAAAACGATTTGAAAGTGCAACAAACCTATTTTAAATAAAATGTAATAGTAATGCCCAATTTACTTGGCTAACTGGAACAAAAAATGACACGGAAGCCAATCTGTTATGTATGATTTTGTAACATCGTCTGGTTACGCAAACAGTTATGAAAGCAATTACCCCACGTATTTTTTTTTTTTTTGGTTTAGGCAAATGTAGTTACAAAATGTCGTCATCCTTGCACCATCGAATTGCATAAAGCATAAAAAAACTGATTACGAGAAACTTTCGGATTATATGACATACAACATATAAATTAAACATTGTATAGTAATCAATTAAATAAAAGTGAAATTTTTATCTCACATTATATTATGGTGATAACTAGGGAAGCAATAAAGTATTTTTTTTTTTTAAATAATGATAAATAAAGGATTTTCTTCCACTATTACAAATCCACAACTAGGAAGTGCGAACCATTTAATCTGCGATTTACAGGGTTCTTTTACGATGTAAACGTGATAGTCGTTAGCACTTCTATACAAATTCATACCCTTTATGGCATACACTTTGTAAACTATTAGACAAGTTTAGAAGTAGCTAGCACCCACGTGTCTTAAGACCCTGCAAGATTCGTAACTAGCAATCGAAAGTTCCTCTTTATGTTCCTAAGAAGAGACAAATAAAAGGTAGGCATAAAATACGACCTAGTTCATTCACACTTTATTACAATATGACACTTGTAAAAGCGATTAGTGCAAAACGGCTAGCTTTCTGCTACATTTCCTTAAGCCTCCACGTGAAGCACAGACGTCAAGGCGGACACCGGCTAAATAGCGCTGCCTTATACACCGACTGTCACAGAATGCATGTAAGGATTAACTTGGCTACGTTCTACTTCTTGCAATGACACGCAAAAATAATGACAGAACCCACCAGTCCTGGTCCTGTGCTCCTAGTATCAGAATATTTCTTACCTGGCTTCTGGAGTTTTCTGTCAGGTAATTGAAGACAAAGGAAGAGAGCTCCTCATCTAACAGTGATGCGCAGTCCGCCATCTTCTAGAAAATGAGACCGGAGAAGTCAGAGAGCTCTGTAATACTGGTCTGTTTGGTCTGCCATCGCAACATTTCGCCGGTAGAGGGCATCCTGCTTCGGGAATGCCGGATTCAGTCAGAATGCAAAAACTGTACAGCAAGCCGATGCGATGGTCGCATTTGATTGCGTAACCCAGGTAAAGCTTAACGTTAGAATTCGAATTAGGAACCTTTGAGAGCAAACTCTTTCAACTTTGTCACATATCTGCACGTGCGATCCGCAGAGCCAGGGTTTCCAGCTGAGTTCCGAATGCAGAACGCATGTCTCCTACTACAGCTTCTGATGACTCATTTATACGGCAAATACTCATAGTTCCACATCCCACAATTGCCTCGGATGGGCTCAATTTGATTCTAATAATAAAAAAGGGGGAATCGTTTGTGTTTTCGGGTGGAAAGGTGTCGAGGAAATACAATTTATCATGTCTATTATGTTATAATTATATTTTAAAATATATATTTGTCATGTCTGACAAAGGCTCACAGTGCAATTTTACACTGCTGAATAAACAAATCTTTACTCGTTCCTAGAAAATATGTATGCCTAGAGCCTGATTCTACTCTACTTCTACCAGTTTTTTTTCAGTGTTGAACAACATGTCAATTTTATATGTAAGAACTTCACTATAGCATTCATCTGCCTATACTTGAAACGTTGCAGTGAACTGATACACGCCCTCACACATGGACTCAGATTGGTGTTTTAAAATATGAGAAGGTTTCCAGACTCGTCCTTATTCTATCATCCCAGTTCTGTGAAAAGTCTCTTAATTATGAGAAGGTTCATATTTATGTTTAATCCCCATAGTGACAAAATGGTCTACAGAATCATACGAGTCAAAGGCTAATCTAGTGCTCAGATCAGGCTTTAAAAATAACAAAATGTACTCAAATGTAAGAGGAGCAGTTAATATGAGATTGTTCTCTTTTATTTTACATGAGGCACATACACACGCACACACATGTGTGTATGTGCATGCTCTTAAAAAATATGGATCTATACAACGCTCCATCACTCAGGCTCTTAGGGAGGAACCGTGGAGCTAGAACAATCCGGTTCAGGGGATTCATATTCTATTGAATTCCATTTCCCTGTTTTAAATACTCAACGGTGGCCTGCCAAAGTGCTGTTGGCTAACATACCAAAAACAATGGCGATGAGTAGCCATTGTTTACAGCCAACCACAAGACAGACCTTGCAGTGCGGAGGCGTGAGACTTGCCTTTATTCTGTCACTCTCATCACCGAGCATCATCGCCCATTGTCCTGGAGGAAATGCCTCTCAATCAAAGAGGAGGACTTTCCAAATATAACTTGTTTAGGCTGGCATTAGTGTCCTGTAATCTTAGTCAGGTGTCCAGGTGAGGTCGATGAGCCTAAAGCAATGGTACACCATGTGGCCACGGTAACGTTTATTTTCCCTTTTGTAGGTGGTTACCTGCTAATCTGCTCAGGCCACTGTATATTCACTGGAGTTCAAATGTGTTTTAAAGGGGGGGTGGTACTATTAACATCATTAAATCCTATAAAAACTAATTATAACAAAAACGTATAATAATTATTTTGTATAAACACTCCTTAATGTCTATGTGTCAAAGTATCAAATGTTTGGGAAACTGACATTGGACAGGAAAATATGTGTCTGTGTGCCCACTAGCATGAAATATATGAAGGGAAACGGCTAGCCATGAGACAATACCCGTGCGGCCATCGATCATTAATTATTGGTGCACCCTAGCTTGTCAGTCAAAAGGTCGGTTTGGGAGAGGTCAGTAGGTGGAGTTAATATTCCTGCCCCCACTCAGCCCCAGTTGTTCAAGGGAAACAATCAATACAGGGCATATTATTACTTCAGTGTAAGTGAAAGTTGCACGCCACTATTTGCTTAGGGTCAGGAACATTAGTTTTGGGACGGTGTCAAGCTTAGTATGGTGCTGTCCAAGCCCAGGCTTTCCGCTAGTCGATCTGTACACTCCAAAGTTGCCCAAGAAACAATATGGTGATTTCGTAGCAGTACCAATGAGGGTCCGTCTTTGGCTCGTCCGTCTGCACTGCTGTGTGTCTGTTGTAATGAAGCAGGGGTGCATCGCAGACAGTGACAGACTTGTGCAAACATAAATGTTCCTGTGGTTGCTCAATTTCAGGGGTGTTGACCACTGCAACGACTGCTCAGCTGAGGCGAGGATTTCTTCATTTTGGAAATTATTTATGGAAAGGACCTCCCGAGGCAAGACACATTATTTTACTTTACTTTTATCTCCACAAGTGAAAAAGGAGACGCTTTCTTTCCTCATGACCAACTATGTGCCAACATTGGTCAACTGGTTCCAATTATCTCATCTCATCGGATCACAGCTGATTTCATAAGAGGCCAAAGTGACATATTCTTGCAGAATTTTTAATTAATTTTGTTACTTTTTTCCTTGGACAAACTGAAACCATGGTTCTGTCAGGATATGGTCACTGCAAGATGAAAATTTTTACTTTTAAGGCCTAATAATGAGCAGGTTTTTAACCCAATGACATCAGTTGCTGTAATACATTCTGTGTGAGGTGATAAAAGTGCTGGGTTCTGCTGACCCCCCACCCCAACCAACATCTAAAGTATGTGGCAGCAGAAATAGGGATATCCAAAAGGGAAACTGTTGTCCTGCTATTAACAAACGCATATATTATTTTATTATAAAAATGGTCTATGTTTTAACTACTACTGTAGGGAAACAACGGTTTCATGATTGCAGCCATCTGAGGACATCCGTTCCAGCTGCTCGTTAAAAAAATACTGGGATTTCAGCATTATCAGAGAAAAGCCAGATTAAGGTGCTATGCAAACAATATAGGAAAGATGTTTATCCCTTGTGTGAAGATGCTGTGGTGTAAGTGAGTGCTGTGGTCTGATGGCGGTATGAAGGAAACCTGCACGTTAGCATACCAGAGATTGTTTGAATATTTCGCCCAAACAAAAGTCTGAAGACAGCATTAATGCGTTTTCCAGCTCCATGTGCAAAAGGGCAGATTCATACTTAAAATCCGTCGGGGTTTCAGAAAACAGGATTTATACATTACTGTTGCGTACACAATGAACAGGCAGAAAGGGGAGAAGAGGAAGCCCTTTTGGCCTTTAAAAACAGGTGAAGACTGTTTTAATTTAACCACAAAGTGAGAAGATTCGCAAAACCATAATAAAGAAAGAGCATTGTTCAGTGCAACACAGCACAGCGAGGAAGGAAATAAATCTACCCGGATCTGGAATTTTCTGTCAGATTTCTCCCTTATTAGAAAACGAAACTGCCATTGTGATTTGGGAACAGTCATATGGCTGAATTCATCTGTGTGGGTGTCCAAGAGGGGCCCCCCTAAAGCCAGGCTTTTCAAAGAGCTGTAGAACGGATACATTTAGTTCTGTTTATTTGAGCTACCAAATATAAATGTTTAACTTCATTATCGTCTCAATAGTTTTTTTTACGCCACGTATTCCAAGTAATAGTTTAGTTCTGAAGACAGGTGATTACTAATCGAAAGGACGATGCTAAATGTATGAAATCACACTGCTCTATGGAATGTACCTCTCTTCCATCTTAAAAAAGACTGAGCTCAAAATCTGTTGAAAACAGTATGGACGTGCAGCGCAGCACTGCGAGGGGTTGGTGGCTTTTTTGTGTGTGGGGGGGGGGTTCTGGGGACACAACTGACATGCGAAACTTTCCAAGCTCGCACCTACCCCAGATTGTTCCTGCCCTCTGAGCCGGGAGAGTCGGCTCACTGGTGGCTGCTTCGAGGAGCCAATATCCAGGGCAAACACATGCCTGCCGATCACATGACTCCCCCTCCCGCTCTGCCCCCCTCACAGTGGACCACTCAACCGTGTGCGACCAGCTCCACTGGCGTGCTAGTTGAACAAACTAACGCAGGTGATAAAGGGTTTAAAGTCGCCAGGGCGTGCACAAACATGCGGTGGGTTGGTGTTAGCGTAGAGCAAAGTTTACTCTGACAAGCAGCATGCCTGGCATTTCTTGCCCCCGAAGCAGGGCCTAAGAACGCAGACGGGGTTACAGAGAGGAAGAGCTACTCAACAACCCAGTAAGCTTGTAAATATCATTCCTGCGTCTAACTGTTCACCCGATTCGCTGGGCTGGGCACGGTTATGTTAAAGATGAGGAACAGTGAGGAACAAGAAAAAGATCCTTGCGGAACCTTGCCTGAAGTCCGGTTACTCCATTGTAGCCTTAAAAGGCCCCCTATTTTTCTAGCAGAGATTAAACTAAACTTGCACAGTTGTGGGCAGTTGGGAAGGTCTCTGACACTTTCATCTGGAGACCTGGGAGAATTTCCCCTGCCGTAGTAGTCCTACCATGCCCTCCAGACAGGGGAGCATTAGGATTCAGTTTGAATGCAAGTTAGAGGACTGGTACATTGCGTGACTCTCTGAACCCCTCACGACTGCTTCATCCCCTTTGCCAAGCTGGAATGTTACACAAGGTTTCGTTGAAGTCACACGTGAGAGCATTGGTTGTCCGGCTTTCCAGCATTTGATGTGGAAATGAGGTCATTCCCCCAAGGAGCCTTGGCTGCGTGGCCTATCCGGACAAGGAGTTGCGTTGTGTTCAGGGAGTGACCAAGCTGCAGGAGGGACTCGCTGAGCACCGGTGCAAACTGCTGAGTATGCTGTGCTGATCCAGCCAGTGAGTAGGTTGTGCCTCTCCCGGGGCCTCCTCAACATTGCCTCCCACTGGGATAGGCTGAATATCCCCAACTATATTAAGACTTGGGAGTTTTTTCATCCATTACATCAAAAAACACAGGAGCCCTCTGGAGTGTGTCCCAGATGTTTGGCATGGTATGTGTTTTGGATAAGTCAGATGCGGAGCTAAGCCAGCACCTGGGATTTATCTTTATATGGGTCTCGCGCGGAACCAGTCCCTAGCGAGACCCTCTACCTGCACATCCGGCACCATCTAGAGCCCTGTTCCAAAAGCAGCACCTCGGAGGAGGGACTTCTCCACCACTTTGGCGGTGATGGAGTGGCTGGAACGTATTGATGTGCAAAATATCCCAGAAACTCCAAACAAATCACGGCATGGCGATTAATGAGGGAGAAATGACTGGCCAGAAACCCACACGGGCCCTTCAGCTTGTGGGCTCTCTGTCTTCCTCCAGAAACAGAACCTGGCAGGCACGAGCCAGGACTGGAGAATGGGGGCTTCTTATCGCCGCTCTGCATTCCCATTACCGAGCCAACCCATCAATAACCAGGCTGCTCATCAGCCAACATGCGTGACAGGAGCACGTTGGAAGGAATCGCAGACATCCCGAAAGACTCCCTCCTCCGGCCAGGGTTTTGGGGACACGGTTACATGAAGATAATAAAACATTTACAGCTCTTTCTCTCCGTGCTCAAGTAGTAAGAAATTAGAGGCTAAAAATATCCTCTGCTGTGGGATCTCTCCACTGCGACCCAAGAAAGGGGGTGAACCCATGTTACACATAACACAGAAACTTCACTGATTACTTGAAAGGAGAAACGGATGTAAAACGTAGAAGAAAACACATGCATTCTTGCATAAGAGCATTATATAAGGGCTTTCATAACCTATCATTTTCCATTGCACACCAAGGTGTTTTCTTTACTAAACATTCAAATCTCAAGATCTTTTCTGTTACACTGCACCTTAATAAGTTAGCCATAAATGTTTGCCCTCACTGGGGAAACATCTGGGTGAGGCAGGTGGTCGAAGGTGACTCCAAGAAATTCAAATTCTATGTAAAATTTGACAGCTCATGTGACCTGCAGGCAGTTGCAATAGTGTTTAGCACCAGCCACCAGTAGGTCAAAGGGCAAGGCCACAATGCATGGTAGATTCCCAGCCCCGATTTCTATAACCACTGCCATAATACCCAGTACCCAGTACACTGCTGCCATGTTTATCCGGTATTGCTGAGCTCCTATTCTCCACCGCGGGAAGGTGTCGGGTGGAGCGGGTGACGCGGGACGGAGAGGACAACAGGGAGGAATTAGAAGCCACAGTTGGGGATTGTCGCAGCTACTCCTGCCTCAGGGTGGGGAACATCAGTCCAGAGTAGTGCCCCCTATAGGCTGGTAATTGTTGTCCCAATTTCACCTAAAATATAAAGAACAAGTCTCAATTCTATGCAGGCACACTGATGCTAAATCCCACATTGTGATTTAAAAAGGAAACGCAGGCAGCTTTATTCTCTGTGTCAACTATTATGTCATTTTCCATCTTTCTCAACTGCCTATGGGGTTAGGGAACAATTTTCCAGTTTTTCCCGTTTGACACTGGGTTATCTGGTTTTTTTATTTCTGTCTGATAAATGCAATCTGTTCAGCGCTTTGTGACAAATTCTGTTAGTAAAAATGCACTACAAAAAATAAAATTTGATTGATTGATTGATTGATTAAAAAATGGTTCCTCCTTTGGCTCTCTATCTGAGCCGTTGGTCCATTCCCCTGCTTCGCTCTGCCCTCAGGGTACAACAAGTCTTAATGAAGTCTGCACATCAGTGGTGAAGCTCAATTGGTCACAATAAACCAACAAACTAAAGATCTTTTCTATTCATTTATTCAAAGGGGAAACCTAATGAATTCTAATGAATGACGCCCAGGGATTAGGTTTAGGTTGAGAGATCATTTCTTTCTTTTCGGTTTACATAGAATCGTAGCGATATCCCCGGTGTTTAATATGGTGCAATGGACCTTATGGTGTGATGCGGTCTGATTCGGATGTGGCAGGACCTGCCAAGTATTCACCTCAGAACACCCGGAATCAGGGATTGCGACACGCAGACAAGGTATTGCTTGTGCAACCTTTGCCTGTTTCATCATTCTTCAGGACCTGAGAACAATTAACAATACGCCTGCGCCCATGAGATCATTCTGTACTGTGACCAGTCTGGCTGTCAACTTTTTAGTTTTAAATCCACGGATCTCTGAGGGAACTAACCCCCTAGTGTGGAGGCCAAAAGTGATTTATTAGGGCTTATGTAAATACATGCATACTAATACATCATATTGACCTGGTGTGATAACACTGATATTTTATCTAAAGTTTGAGTAATATAGTTTAATGTTGTTTAAATAGGACATGATGAGCATTTAATGCATTTTAAGCTTAAGGTTCCCTATCTGAATGGTCACTCATTTAGAGCTTAGTGGAATGTCTTGTATATCTATACAAATTGGTCAGTTTTCAGGTGTTTAATATACATGGTCCAGATATGGCCGTCAGACAGACAGGGTGGGTCTGACAGCACGTGATTCCTTGAGCATGCCTGTTTTAAACATATTGTGGACAAACTGCTGTATTAACACACTCCAAAGATCTCCCCCCAGTCCACCCCAGAGATGTGTGACTGTACCCGTGCTGGATGAGAGTTCTAACAGAGCGTGGACATGTCTGGCCCCGTGTCGGCCCAGCCTGGCACTGACACCTGGTTATTTATTCACCATGCTGCTAGGGAACGCGAGGACAAGCCACTGCGTGGCCAGCTATGGTGAAACAGGAGAACTGAGAAGCTAACGCTCTAGGACTGTTGTCTTTGTCTTATCTCTGGCTTAATCAGCTGAGTGATAGTCCTGGGGGTGGGGATGGAGGGACTATATACTTCCTCTTTCACTTATAAATGATTGTACATTAATAATAAAAAAATCTGTCATTATCAATTTAGGGTGGCTTTAAGAAGGAACTTTAAGACAACGTTTCTTTATGAGCTGCTGTAAACATTACTGAAGCCCCGGGAGAAACAGCCACCAAAACATCAACAGTGGCCCTTTAAAGTAATCTGCCAAACAGCCACCAAAACCTCATCGCCGCTCTTTAAACTAATCTGCCAAACAGCCACCAAAACCTCATCGCCGCACTTAAAACTAATCTGCCAAACAGCCACCAAAACATCAACGGTAGCCCTTTAAACTAATCTGCCAAACAGCCGCCAAAACCTCATCGCCACTCTTTAAACTAATCTGCCAAACAGCCACCAAAACATCAACGGTAGCCCTTTAAACTAATCTGCCAAACAGCCGCCAAAACCTCATCGCCACTCTTTAAACTAATCTGCCAAACAGCCATCAAAACATCATCTCCGCTCTTTAAACTAATCTGCCAAACAGCCACCAAAACATCAACGGTGGCCCTTAAAACTAATCTGCCAAACAGCCACCAAAACATCAACGGTGGCCATTTAAACTAATCTGCCAAACAGCCACCAAAACATCAACGGTGGGCCTTTAAACTAATCTGCCAAACAGCCACCAAAACATCATCTCACCCTTTAAACTAATCTGCAAAACTGTCAATAAAATACTAACTTCTCAAACCCTTCCTAGCTATAAATCACTTCTGTCAAACCAGTTGTCCTTGGTATGAAACTGTAATCCAGGCCTGAGAAAAGGCTGAGGATTTCTACTCTTCATCCATTCAGTAAATCCTCCAGGGCCCCTCAGGGTCAAAGTTTGACCTACAGGCTCTTACAGCGTTGCTGGAAAAGCGTTAGTCAGCAGCTCTGAGCGCACCTCTTTCATGTCCCAAGGACAAGCGCCGGCCATGGGAGGTCAGTTCCACTTGTGCTACCAGACATTCCAGGGATGTCACTCTACATCAGAGCGTCAGCTGCTCAGAGCGTACTAAAGTGCCGTTTACAATCAAATGTATTGGTTTGAGCGCTCCTGTGCAGGCACTGGGTTATCTGTGGGGATGTCAGACCACCATGGGGAGCCAACCAAGGGACTGGGCCAACAGCAGCCGAGCCACTCTTCCTGTAATCCCCCGGCTCAATGCCTGGCTTCTGTGTTTTCCCACAGTTTTTCCCACACTTGAGCGCCGGCGCTTCATTTCCCGCACATTCTGACGGTTGGGTCCGAGGAATCCCAAACAAAAGCGCGTGCGGCATTCTCGGCATCTGCCTTCTCGCGTAACTCGTCCCTTACAAGTCGACCGCCACTCCCCTCAGGCTCAACGCCCACGCCGCGTGTTTTCAGAACCCTGTGAACGGGCTTGTTTAACTTACGCACAGCGATTATATGGTGATAAACAAACGTCCCCCCGACAGATTTTAACCCTTCACAGGTGCGGCAGAGCGTCATTGCACTTGGTTCATATACTTGCATATCTTTTTCTCTGGAGACGCCCCAACAGCTCTGTCTGCATTTGGGCCCCAGCCACCGTGCACCAGGCTCTACTGAACCACTGACCATTTCACATGTGCGGTTCAACAGGAAGCTGCTTTAAAAAGGACCAATCAATGACCAGGGTGCACCCACACTGTGCGTAATGGATACTCACATCGTCTTTCAGAAACAACCTCCCAGTAGGAACGATCATCGATAACGGGGCACCAGACAAGCAGAATATAACCAGGACTTTTCTGCTTCATTTTCGAGTACAGGGAAGGGCTGTTGTACCCTTTTAGCGCCCTCTTTAAAACTCTACAGTGTGTATCCAACTCTGTAAATGGATATTGTGCAAAACTGTAAGCTGTGCTGTTTATCACTTGTCGGCAAAAGATCCATGTTGATATGTAATACAGCTGCAGGTCCTCTGGTAATGAGAGAAGTAATTTACATCAACACACTGTGTCTCACTGCTCACGCCATCTGGAGGTGCATATATAAAATATAAAAAGAACAAAGAAATTCACACCACATATTATATGAATATTTTGGCCACTGACGGGAATAGAATGAGAGACATGATCTGCACTTGGCACGCACAAACTGGTCCTACTTTACATGAGCGGCACGGGTTTGAAGTTTCAACCCTGCAAGGCCTCGGAATGACATTAGGCCCATTCTCACATGATCTGGGCTGGGAATAGCTGTTCTAAACAAGAGGCTGGGATATGGGTCCTATCTCTAGTGATGCAATTCCCCACGTGGACCTGGGCCTCGTTTTTGGGTTTTTCCAAGTCTCCAGTCCCCAGTCCAGCAAATAGCTTCAGTTGAAAGCGGCTCCTCTCTCCATTATCAAGGAAGGCCGGCATAGAAGCTGGCTGCTGGTAGAAGGTTAGAGATAAGAATAGATTTGGACTCTGAATGATTTATTAGCCTTCTGCATCCGTAGGGCACCATCTTCATATACCCAGACACATCTATGCTCTCTCTTACAGAAGCGCACGCGCACACGCACACGCGCACACGCACACGCACACACACACGCACACGCACACACGCGTACAAAATTACTTGGTGCTCACTAAAGGGAAAGGGGCTGTCCTGGAACAGTAACGGGATCTGGTGATAGCCAAGACATGACCAACATGTGAATTTTGTCAGACTCCTGTAGTGACTGATCATGCAAGTCGACTGTAGTGCGCGGCTCTCCGTGGTCGGGCTGAAGTGTAGTGGAACCAGAGCTTCACTAAACCTGACCCGGGCGATTAGGGGGCCTTGCAGACATCAGTAAGTGACCTGTTTTGGAAACAGTCGGAGGTGTGTTTTCCAGCGCCAAAAGAGATGCAGAAAAAATCACCTTCCTTGCAGGTGACTTTGGTCCCAAAGGGGCAACGAATAGATCTTATCAGGTAGTTACAATCATGTACAAAGTCAGTAAGATAGCGCGTCTGCCATTTATCAGGGAAAGCAAAATAAACCCTAACGGTAATGGTTTGCCATACCCCTGAGTACACACACACCTCAGGTGAGCTCAAAAGGCGTGAAGGGCATGTGGGAGTCACATGACAGAATTACAGGAAAAAAGAAAAAAAAGCTTTGGGCTCATTACACGCCCATTACACATTGACTTAGACTCCTTGGGGCTGCATATTTCACAATGAATGGTCTCGTCGCTAAAATGTAGGATAATGTCTCACTCACAGTCTCCAGCTGAACGTTCATTTTAGATTCCCCTCACAGATGGCTCCAAATGTCTCGCTGCCTGGGAGGTGGCGTCTGGTGTCAAGATAGGACACATCCTTTAGGACTTCAGCATCCGTCAGCCACATAGGCAGAGCAGGGGAGAGGCAGAGCATCTGCAGGCTTGTTTATCAGATTAGCATTCAGCAACAGTTGATGGATTAGACAACCCGTGCGGTTATATTACTGAAGTCACCAGCATTCCAATTTTTGCCACCTTTTCCTGTGATAAAAAAATACTTCCATTCTGGCCATACTTTACCGTCAGGCGCTATGTGCAAACCACACTCAGGATGAAGACAGAGAGACACACAAACCCAGGCAGGTTGAGGAAAGGGGAGCACTTCCTGCAGGTGCAGCTCGTGGTGTCTGGGTCCGTTTATTGCCAACACAGGTATAAAGGCAAACTAGCTTGCATCACTTTTCAGAAACCACCTCAGTTTTTTAGGAGGAGACAAAAAGCTGTGTGTACTGAAGGAAGAGGGGGATGGGGGGAGAGGGGGCTAAATTTAGCCTGCAAATCCATCCCATTTGCCCTCAGATGCTACAGGGCCTCTGGAAATACAGGACATGGGAGCTTTGGTTTGTCAGGGACAATCGGAGCAGAGCCCTGTAGTGTTGCTGCAGTTGGGACGGACGCGGGAGGAAGAGCCAGAGCCTCCCATCTACTCAATTCTGGCCATTTGTAACGTAATCAGAAAAAGGCTTAAGGCCCTAAGCAGAGGCTGGAATTCAGGAGTTTTCCCCTCCCATTGGCTGGGCTTACCTGGCTGTACGTCCAATCATTGTTTTTGGGGAGGACCACACAACCCATGAACTGTGTCAAATCCCTGTGCTGCCAGGCAGCAGCACTGAGGGTACAGAGAGCCCCCTTGGGCCTCAGACCATGAATAAAATGTGTTGTTCTGCTGACTCAATGGCACAATGCAGAGGTGGGGAGTGTTGTTTCTGTTGGAAGACCCCTCAGACTTTCACGAGACAGCAAATTGGATTTCAATGAGAGTATCACAGCGCCTTTGTATCGCATACAGTGTCTGTGTTCTTTCAGCATCCTGGGATCACACAAAACAATGCTGGTATACGATTGCAGTCTCCACTGCAGAAACGAAAAAATAATGATCACATGTCAAGGACAGGTATCAATTACAGCTCAATTACGGTTAAAAAAAACAACATAACTGAATCCTATGCATTTAAAAATTTTCCAGAGAAGGGGGGTGTCACTCCTTACCAAGACATGTGAGGATGTGCTCCAGAAAACACTGTAAAATGTTAAGTTGTCATGCTCTGGACATAGCGAAAGCGGATGTGCAAAATTTAACGGGAATAGCAAGTTCCAACTGGTGGGGAAAAAGTGTAACAGTCCCCCTTGTGGTAAAAAAACGTAACAGTTTTTTTTTTTGTTTTTTTTGGAAAACAGGTAACAGTGACTCATACGATACTTTACAATGAACAGGCATCATGTAAATTTTATTATTTTCTTTTATCATTTTTAGATCACAAATAGGTAGAAGTCTCTCCGGTTGGATGCGAGCGCGAAAATGTCTGGGCTCTGTGTGCTGAGGGAAGCATGTGGATATTTTATCATTGTGTGACATCAGCTCTGCAGTGAGATCTCTTGCAGCGGCTGCAGACTTCCACGTCTGTAAACCAGTAAGGAGTTTTTAACAGATCCAAAAAACACATTCAACGCATTGACCTCAACCCTTATTTGAATCTTCAGACGTCTCCGGGCCAAACCCATCGGTCGTTTATTGCCAGTTACACCCAGCGGTCGTTTCTTGCGCATTGTGAATTGTTTACTGTACCCAGCTCAGGAAGGGTTCTGTTTACAGGTAAATACGTAAAGCGTATTACAGCTTTGTGTCAAAACCAAACCCGCGTCTCTGCGGAGTGCAGCCCAAGAATGTGAATAAACACCACTCTCACAAAATAGCCCAGGATTAAGGCCTCGATAATCGTGTAAGGCAGGGGAACAAGTTACAAATAAAATAGATGTTTTTCTCACTAATTTAAAGAACAGCTCAGTGCTGAAGGGGATGTGAGGACCTCTGTCCTGTCCCCCGGCGCCTGACCCCTGGCGGAGGAGTGGTGACAGAGACCCGGAGGTGAGGGAAGGAGTCATTGTGGCGAGACTTGCGCCAGAGGAAACCTTTAACACACGCACACGAAAGGGGGAACGAGCGTGCTCACACGACCAAAACCGTCAGATTGTAGACAAAGTCGCTAATCATTAGGACTCTCGTTCATCTTGTCCATGCTGCTCAGAGTTTAGGTTATCCCACAGCGCCGTCATGTCGCTCATTGGTCTCCATGGTTTTCGTTTTGTGTTCCGTGCTACTGTTTTACAGACCGCCCCACCCCAGAGGTCCTTCTGAAGGAACGGTTCGTTGAAGCACAATCAACCTACATCCCTTTTTGCTACGCTCTGCGGCACAGCCCGACCCTTCCCATCAGTCTGGAGTTGAAAAACACCTTTGTTCTCAGAAGCCGTCTATTGGGCGTCGGGCCGGGAGAGCATCAGTGAGTGCTGGGTTATGGCGGGCTGGGCGGCTGAGGTAGGGACAGATCCTCAGCCAGGCACGCCACGAGGGCATCCCCGAAACAGACCAAAGGAACGCCACAACCAAACTCCGGGAGATCGTGTGGAGGTGCAGGAGTCAACCTGCAGCCTGATGACTGAGTTAGTGACGCACCCCATCCCCCCCCGCGGAATCCCATCTGACACACAGAAACTCCGACCTTGAGGACACGGGCATAAAAAACCTGATTAAATACTGCACTCCACCTACGGGAAAGCCACTGCAGGTCATTAGAAATTGACCGAAGGGACGCACCTGGGTTTCATTCATATTCCCTGTGTGTCTCTGAAATGAACAGCAGTACAGCGTCTCGCTGAGCTCAGTATGGGAGGACGTTTTTTCGGTACCCTCCACATGGCGCTAAAGAACAGAAAGGGAGTGGTCCTTGGTGTGGTGTTTCCGTGGTAACTGGCGCCCCGGTGACTTCGGCTCGCCGTTTCCTGGCAGACGCGCTGCGCATTCGCAAAGTCCGTGTGCCCTTTGCTCCTTCTTTCAACTGCACATTCACAGACTCATAATGGCTTCTGATATAGGCCACACTATTTTAAAACAGTGTCCTTTGGCAAGTTTGGCTTTGCGCCCGTGTATCAGTATACAGGCTCGTGACAAAAAGGTCACGGACGAGAATGCGTTGGCCTGGTGCAGCGGGGTGGGAAGTGTTATGCGTGTGTGTGTTACAGGAGCTGGCTTCACGTGGATGGGATTGCAGGTGGGTCATTTCCACGAAACCGAGGACTGCGGGAATCACAGGACGAGCAGAGATCACCAAAGGTAACCAAAGAGTCTCATCCGTCTAGCTAATCTGCCCGAGTAGACTCCCACACAAACACTTCCACAAAGCAAAGCGTTATTGTTTGTTTTTATTTCTGCACACCACCTGCTGTGAAACACTTCAAGCTTTGCAGGATGAACTATCGAGCAGGATAAGACATATCAAGTCTAACGTTTGGCATGCGGCGGTGAGGGCATAAGAATTTTCCCGAGCATCAATCTTTCCTCAATAAATTTTTTAAAAAGCAGCAACAAATAAAAACAGTAAAAAACACAAACACATCGGTACAGCCAGCTTCTCACAATTAACTGTAACTCTACCTTTGGCCACATCAGCGTCCATCTTACAAACTGTGCAATTTTCTGAAAAAACTCATTCATCCTTTATGAACAACAGACTGATTAAAAGGGGATTTTGGAATGAGGAAGGATGACACGTAAACAAGCACAAAAAAATGTGAAACACAAATCAAAAGCACAAATCAAATCAAAGCTATTGATATTGATGTTAAATTTAGAAATGTTTAGCAGCAGTGTATTTTTGACCATTCACGCCATTTTACAGAAGCATATCTAGCCAGAGGTATTGGCCGCATTAAAATATCTCACACCTGAACTAAACCATAAAAACACAAACCACTCCCCCCCCGGCACTTTGCTCTGATGTAGAAAAGTTGTTTTATAAACAACTGGTAGTGATGGCAACCGTGATGAATACTGCATAGGCGATGAGCTCCAACGTGTGAGGATCACACGTGGGCTGGCTGTTATAAAAACACGTTACAAAAGCCCATACGCCACATTCCAGGTATAGTGGAGAGCCTTCTCTCAGCTTGCCCTACAGGGAGGGGAAACATTCCCATTCAAATCACATTGGGAGGGGATGTTTCCAAGCCTCACACGCAGGACATGAGTTACAGCGTGCTGTCCAATGACAAAAATCCTCATGGTGGCTCAGGGGCTAAGCATCCCCCCGGCCTGCACTGGAGAGGCCCCCCTCTCCAACAGGGACAGAGAGACCATTCAAACTCACCGTGGTTAAACACCAGAGTAGCTCAGTTCTGCACAGCACAGACTACAACTCATTAGCAACAAAGTAAAAGCGCCCCGCCAGTCCTCGGTCCTCCTTTTTTGATGCCTAAAGTGCATAAATATTGAAGACCTGTAAGTTTCTCAGTCAACGGCTGTTTTAAGGCAGTTTCTTCTGCAAGCAGGGCTGGGGGTGGAGGGATTAACACACACAATCAATGTCTGATGTGCCGTGCATTTCTTAAGGACCAAACAGCTTCTCCAGACACCCGGGGATCCATTTACGTCTCCCAGATATTTCAGTCCCAGGACAGCAGGGGGTGAAGTTGGGACTCGTCAGCAACATGAGGGGGTGGGGGAAGGGGAGCAATGTGTGCCAAGCTTCCCCAGATCTTGTAATTAGCAATGGGAGATGTTCCTACTTTTGGGCTGGATAAGCTGGGTCTTGTTAAAACTGAATATGGTGGGGGGGTGGGATCAATCTCAGAGCACTCCCTCCGTTACAGAAACCAAACACAGGCATGGCTTGCACAAGCGCATGCTACTGTGGATCCGAAACCAGACTCCTTTAGATACAATTGACCACTATTGATTGGACACTATTATAGCTCCAGCTGCCGGCCAGCAGAGAACGGGCTGCTCCTTTCATGGTCCAGGCTAATGAAATATTATACCATTGTCTCTGTAAAGCATCTTTGTGACATGAAAACGACGCTATACAAAAATAAACGCACTGATTCTGTGTCCTGTGGGCTATAAAACCCCTTCACCCCCTCCCCGTCTCCTCAGGAGTGAGGCCCTCCCTGCAGGTGCTCATTCTGCTCTAACTTTTGCCTCTGAAAACGGACAGTGAATTTAATTGATCGCATTAGTACGGCTGCTCTCAGACACGCGTAAAGCAGCTGCAACACAGTGGTGCCAGTCCAATATGTCTAATTGCTGAGGGCAAACAACAACAACTGTATTTTTTGCAACGCTCCAGCAGGGGGAGGCATTGATCACAGAGGGATCGTTCAATCATCGGCCAGACCAAGTTGTTATTTTTAGTCAATTGAATAATGTATTTATTTATAGAGCTTTGAGGTCTGTCACAAAGGAAAGAGAGGACAGAATTACTACCATAGCTAAACAGTCACAAAGCGACTACTGGCCCTGACATTTACGTTATTCGTCAATATTTTAAGGACCTATATACATTAATATAAAACTGTCAGCAAACCAGGAAAGTGATTGTCAAAGATGGCCCTTAGAGCAACCCCATCACACTAATGGCGCAAGCACAAAAAAAGGTTTCATAAATAAGCCTCAATCTCAGCATCACGGTTTAAGTCATAGCTTTTACTACAGTGATTATGTAAAAACGTGTTGAAATGGAACTCAAAGCAAATAGAGAGTTTACAAACTCCCCGAGGCATTCATTCTGCTCTGCATTCAACGTTAAAATTTCACAGTGCAAACTTTGAAAAACAGTGCCAGTCTCTGGCAATAAAAGATCACTTCAAATGTCTCTCACTTCGACTTCACGTCAGCACAACCTTGAAAACACAATCAGTTAAAAGTTAATGGCTTTTGCGCTTAGGAATACAAAAGTAAGGTACTTCAAAATATGCCAAGGAAATTCTCACAGCTTAGATTAAGAATTCTCGCAACGTTCCTGCTACGCTGCAGAATGACGGTGTTGTGAGAACGATCAGTGTTAGCAGGGCTTTTTGAGAGTACATCGGGTACACCAAGCATCTCACTCTGGGAAGAGGAGATGAATCATCAAATGAATAATATATGCTATTTAAATAGTACGACACAGGAGGACTCAAATCAATACCGACTGTGGTAATGAAGACAACAAACTGGGAGAGTGAGCCACCTAGTGGAAAGAGCTGTACCCCCCTAACTGCACATTTGCTGGGAACACGATTACCAAGGTTTGCGCATTTGCAACACATAAATTATTGAGAAAAATCTAAAAGTGGCAACCAAAATCTACACCAAATCAAACTATGAATACCATAGATTTTCCAGGTATGGCAGGATCTCCACTACCTTTGGTGCCAAAACACTTATGTCATCCATGGGTTTAAGAAATCCATCAGGCGACTTGGCAATGAATCAAATCAACTGGTTAACCGATTCAGTGATTTATGAGTCTATGAAACGAGTTCATTTAATATCACCCATCGTGAACCTGTGGTGTGAGAGACGGGGGACACCATCATCTGCATTAACAGAAATGTTATTAGTTCTACGGCCATGTGTCACAGCATCCAGAGACATTGCAGAATCAGCTCACGACTGCACCAGCAGCAAAAACACATTCATAAATAGAGAGGACCAGTGAAAAACCCTGAGCATCTCGAAGCAGAACAAAAGGGCCACTAGGTGGAGCCACTGTTCAGCCTAAGCAGAAGGAGGATGGTGGTCACAACATGCAGGCGACGGGCAAGTTCCGGACTGGGCACAGTCGGAATGCTTAATTCCAGTAAATTGAATTAGCCCTCTGCCCCCTACCCTTCTACGGGTAGAGGTTGGTCAGGGACGTAGGCGGAGCCAAGGATGCAAGCAGTCACTCCAATCGTACAGGCGGAGGTCTTCTGGGCATGGGAGGGTGCCCTGTGCAGAAGGCTCTAGCAGAAGGGGCCAGAGGGCGTGGCCACCATCGAGGGCTGCACCACCATGTAGCTGGAGGGCACATACCCACGCTGGCCACGTACCTCCACCAGGCTCCACTCGCGGTTTCCGCGCTTGTCGTGAGGCTCCAGGACACGGACCGGCTCGCCCGCCCGCAAGCTCACTTCATGGCCGCTGCGTGCCGCGAAGTCATACCCCGCGAATACCTGTGCGGGGAGGGGAAACAGTCACAGCAGGTCCTTGACTGCCTGTGGCAGCCGATGACTAACAGCATCACTAGGCCAACTGCCATGCCTGACAGTCCGACAGCGCCCCATGGTGGCGGTTATTGATAAGCAGCATTTTTGCATCTTCCTCAGAGCCCTGAATGCACAAAGCTTGGCTGAAAAATGGCAAGGCAGACCTACAGCTCAAGGCCACCAACACATGGGTGTCAATCGTTTTTGATCAGAGACTGGAATGTTGTGTTGCAGGAATAGCAGGGCGGCACTAAAAGGACGACGGGGAAAAAATCTTGTGGTCTCATATACAAAGTATTTTCACGCACACTTAGCAATCCCAGACTGATATACGAAAATGACAGGGAGACTCTGGTGCTACTCCAGTGGTCGTCATCGACAAACGGAGAAATACTTTGGTTAACAGCCATTAAAACTGCTCTTGTTCAAGCTCAGAGCTGTCACTTATGCCCACCTGACCTGTGAGACACGAGGCCACACTGCCACTCTCTGAGTCAGGCGAGGTGCATACACGGGTGCCCAGGTGCCGGACTTGGTACACTCCGCCAGGCGTAACTCACCTGGAAGCAGGGCATGGCCATGGTGACAACTGGCTGAGACTCGGGTGAGAAGGAGTGCCTCCTGACCTCGGCCCCGCCCATGTTCAAGGTCAGATGTGGAGAGGGGGGAGGGTCCTTAGTTGCCTGGTGGTAGCGAATTAGCTTTGAGGACGGGACATAGCCTCTGGGACCTGGATACCAAAAAACGATATGGAGCTACTAACACTGAACTAGCTCTGTTACACTGCATACTGTTGCTCTATGGAATGGCTAAATAAGGGAAAGGTTATTTCAGTCTACCATGGGTTAGCAGTCTTCTTTTAACGACTAAGCTCAAATGGTGCAGAGTTCCCCCGAAAACAGACATACCCCCAGCATCCACCAGCCAGCGACTGCGGTCACCCCGGATGTCCATCTCGGTCAGGATGGCCACCAGGGCACCCCTCTGTAGGGTGAGGTCAAGGTCGCGGCTGCCCACAACATGGCCCGTCAGCTGGTAGATCTTCCCAGAGCCGTGCTTGCTCGTCAGGTCTATCAACCGCTTCTGAGAGGCGGGGCTGAGAGGCTGTTACCACGGAGAAGGGGGTTACAGCCATTCAGTTCTGAGCAATGCTCAGATAACATAGAGGTTATTTTCTTCCGGTACATATGCAGCTGGATAAAACCGCATGCTATGTAAATCACTCGGGATAAGTATTCCTGACAAGCAAATAAGTGATCATATTCTGGTATATTTTAAGGCTTGCAAGCTGAGTATCATCATTATCCTCCCACTTTTCAGGAGGCCAGAGAGATGGCCTTTTATGTTGCCCTCTTCCTACACTTTCAGAGATTTTCAGATAAATAAAGAAAAAGGATATACACATTCTCATGTTTATAAATTTCCAGGAATACCGATATTTTCTATTAGTTATTAATAGTAATGTAATAATACTAGTAATTGTAATGTTTTAGAACTAGTTACGATATTGAATGAGAAAATCCCCGTCAAAAAAAGTATGTTCCCCGGCAACATGTCCCCAACACAACAACAGACTATGAAACATGATGCTGTTTTGGTCTAACCTGAACAATAGGGGCATTCAGCGCCTCCTCCAGATTCCGACACAGGCCGTCGAGATGCTTTGCTCCCTCCAAGATGGAGTACTCCGTCCACTTCCAGAATGCATTGGGCTCGAGGAGACCGTGAGGAAGCTGCAAACGGTGTTTTCAGGAAGAGATTTTGAGCTTAGTCTTTAAGCTTTAAGACTAAGAATTTCTGCTGTTAAAATGAATTTAATTAAATCAACTAATCCACTCGGTTTCTCTAAAGGGAGTTTGTTATAAAAGTACAAGATTTAAATGCCTCTCTAAATTAATGGAACTAAAAACAGACTATTACAACCCCCCGAGTACCCAGTTTAACTTTGCATAACCTAGACCCCTATAACGACAATTCCTTGCCAATGAAAATCAGAAATTGTCCATACAAGCAGACAAAAAAAAAATCCCAATGGTCTGGCCCTCCAGAACAAGCAGAAGAAGTCAGAGCGTTAGCTGGGATGGAGCTGATAGAGTTGCCCAGTACCTCCTGCATGTACCCGGCGGTGAGCTGCCCCACATCTGCGGCCAGGTCCCGGTGCAGGCAGCTGAAGGCCCCCAGGATGCCCCAGAGCAGCTGCAGGGTGGTGCCGTTGAACTGGGGCAGCTCAGCCAGCAGCAGGGCGTTGATGGTCCGGTAGGCGCTGGCCACGGCCTGCTCCTCATAGCTGAGGCTGGGCTTCTCCTCCACCAGCTCGAAGTCCAGCAGCTTGTCCAGCCGCTTGCGGATGAGGTTCCGAGGACCGGTGAGAAGCTCCCTGAGGGCGCAGAGGGGTCTGAAGACCAACGCCTTCACCCTTCGTTCCTGCACGTGGGAGGGGATTGGTGGAGGAGGGAGGACGAGTGACATCAGCCACCCATACAATGGCCTTACCAGATCCAGCCTTTTTTTCTTTTCTTTGGGAAACCAGTTCAGAGAATGGACAGTACAGGTAAATCACTAGATGAGTTCAGAAGATGGACAGTACAGGTAAATCACTAGATGAGTTCAGAAGATGGACAGTACAGGTAAATCACTAGGTGAGTTCAGAAGATGGACAGTACAGGTAAATCACTAGATGAGTTCAGAAGATGGACAGTATAGTTAAATCACTAGATGAGTTCAGAAGATGGACAGTACAGGTAAGTCACTAGATGAGTTCAGAGAATGGACAGTACAGGTAAATCGCTAGGTGAGTACAGAGAATGGACAGTATAGTTAAATCACTAGGTGAGTACAGAGAATGGACAGTACAGGTAAATCACTAGGCGAGTTCAGAAAGGCTGATGAATGACTGGACTAGCTGTAAAGGTCAGAGGAAGGATTAGATGAGCTGTAAGAGTGAAGAATTATTGGGGCTATAAAAGGCTGATTAACAGCAGGATCGCCTGATGAACAGATTAACTAGCTCTGAGGGGGATTTAGGGATACTGTGGGAATATCGTAGATTATCAGATGGGATGAAATTATCCTCCACTTCCGATCCCTGGCTTCCTGTGCAAAGGAGTTTGTTTGGCCGCCGCCCCAACACCCATTATCCTCCCGTCTGGAGAAAAAGCCTACCAGCCGAGCCTGACAGAGTTACTTACAAAGGTGGGGTATATCCACTGCCTCAGGGCTGCCGTGATCTCCTTAAAGCACATTAGCGCTGTCTCACTCCCCATATCCAGGTCCTGCTCCTCTGGCCTGTACCTTAGGAACCCCTGACAGGAAGCAGAGTTATCACTCATACGACCAAAAATGTTTTTACTGTTTATTTTACTGTACCGGATCCAGAAACCGTACAGCAGTTCCAGTTCCGTATACATGTTACATTATGTAATACATAATATAATTTTTCATTGTTATTTTTTCCATTACTTCAAGTTTCAATACAATACAGCTTAGAATATCACACATTGGCTCAGTGTTTTCCTCACTTGCATGGAAATTAGCTATAACTGCACCACATTTGGACATTTATTTTTGGGTACGTATTCCATTCACATTAGTGAATATTCATCGCATTGCTTTTCGCAATTTCCTGCCATAAATGTAACCGACACTAATACCCATTTTGGGATCTAGCACAATACCAAAATAAACAAAACAGCTTAAGAGACAGCAGTAAAACATACAAAATAACTTATTTTTAATGGTTACTTCTATACTGAAAATGTATTTTTTTTAAATGTGATGTAGGTGTGAAAATGAACTGGTAAAAGAATGGAACTGTGCTCTACTAGCTTAATGGTGTGTAAATGATGCAAAGCAGCAGCTGGTACAGTGTAGACGGAAGGTTGTCCTCTTCATGGCTATTGAGAGTGTGGGCCAATCGCCAATGCTCAGGGCAGAGGGCCAATCGGAGCAGTTGAATGGATTTAGAGGGCCAATTATTCATTGATTTGGACAAAGGGAATTGGTCTGGAATCATGGTTTGGACAATGGCTCGGCCTGGTGCAAAACCGTACGGCCACTTATTCCATTATTCTAATGGGGATGCAACACGTGGAAATATCGAATCTTCAAAGACTGAAGAACATAAAAGCAAAAAATGAAGGTAGCCAAAACATCACAAAGGATACGTCAAAGTACAAGCAATTTCAGTTAAGCCCTCACAGAAGCGATTAACAGTTCCGCTAATTTATCTCTGTCCGTTTTAAACGCATGCTCATCTTCAAACTGCATAGTAAGAGCCACGGATTAAACTTAATGAGAAACAAAAGAAAAGGAAAGTGCATTAATACACAAATGTACCTGCAAATGACCGAGGAAGGCCTCCATATTCTCGTGTAGGTCTATGATCCCTTTCTCCAGAACGCAGAAAAACCCTTCCAAAGCATCAAACTCCTCATCTTTCAGCTGGAACAATTCACACAGACGTCATATGGATAACATTACAGCCCACACTGGTCCATGCAATCAATACTAAAATGGTCCCTCTTCTTAGATTTTGTTTTTAAAAAGTGGACAGTCTCCAATGCCATTTTGCAACTATGCAAAAAAAATAAATAATAAATTACGATACTTTCACAGAAAGATTAGTGGTTTCGAGGGAGGATGACGGAGGATCACATTTCCTGGCAGGCAGTCACTTGACTTCTCTAATCATCCATGACGTCAGGTAAAATGAGGCAGCACAGTACCTAACAGACCAGGTGGCTATGAGACTAATTCCTGTCTGTTAAAGTGCAAAAGATGCACACTGCTGACACAAGGGGGCCACACGCTTAGTACAGAGCGTTCCAGTCACACTGTCTCAAGGGCATATCAGCTAAAATCCTTACGCTGTATGTGGCCCTCTTAAGGCCAAGGAAAAGGAAGTCGGAAAAAGCACTTCAATGTCACCTTTACATTTCAAAACAGATTTGATAAGATTCAAAACAAAATTACGTCACAGGCTTATGAAACAATGTGCAATAATTATCTGTTAGAAGCAGAATGTATCTTGAGCGGATGCTGATTCGCTGGTGTGTTACTGTTGATTCTGTGACTGTAATTTGTTTGCCTGCCCTTGTCACATGCCTTAATTGTATGTTACTATAACAGCAGTGTCACCTGGGACAAGGGCGTCTGAGTAACAAACAAACACAAGCGTAGGTTTAGTTTAGTATATGCACTTAAAAAATGAGCCATTACTGATTGCAAAGCCTGAGGCTATGCTAATAAAGTCGAGACAAACTGTTATTAGTTTAGTACTGGCAGGAGGAACTGTTAAAGTAACCAGACAAACACTTGCCTTGGGCACAAACCCTGTCTCGTGCTTGATGTACTGGCTCAGTCGCGCCGTCTTCTTGGCGATGCTATGGCCGTTCAGTCTGTTAATCTTGTCCTTTATTGTCAGGGTCTCAGTTTTCCTGTACTTGTCCGCTGTGAAGGCACAAATATATATATATTTTTGTGGATGGTTACATCATATTACTATGCAAAACTTGTCTTGATCTCCACTTTCATTGTTAAATAGCAACATTGTAAAATATTAAAATATTATTGCATGTGTTTATAATAGTTTTATTTGAGACAGTTTTATTGTCAATCAGCAAAATTAGGACTTCAGTGTCATTTGTAGCTCCAACAACCAAAAGTTCTAATAGTGCTAATTTCTAACTGAAGAGAAGAAGGGGTTATACAGAACGGAGACAAATGTATTTACTTTTTTGCCCCACCAACACTACACAGTCCCAACCGCACTAATCAGTGGTATTCTAAATCAGTTAGTGATGAACTACATCCACTTAGCTCCGAAATCAATGCACCCCCGGTCCCTCGCCACCCGGGGGGGTCACCCCACCCTCACCGACTTCTCGGAAGCGCTTGTACTCGTTGATGCGGCAGTTGATCTCCACCATGGTGTGGGCTGTGAGCTCCAAGGCCTGGTAGGCCGGGTGCTCGAGGTCCGTGTGTTTCTGAATGGTCTGCAGGAGCAGTGGGTAACGGCCGATCCTCTGGACTGGCATCACCAGAAAGAAGCTTAAAGATGAGGCATTGACTTCGGGCCTTTAGGGAGGTGGAAAAACATGGGGGGGGCAAGGAACTTTAGCATGACTTCGAAGGGGGGGGTTGCAACATAATTTCCTTGGTATTAAGGTAGACAAGTTCTGCAGATGTAAAACTGATAATAATAATAATAATAATGAGATTGACAGCCTCAGTTTGGCTGTAACATACGCAGAGGACTTGATAACCTTCACAATCTCGCTCCATACAGCATCCTTCTGCTTGTAGCTGTTCTCCAGGACTGTGACATTAGTGTAGTTGGCAAGGTACTCCTTGTAGGCCATTTCAATGTCCATTTTCAGACTCAGAAAAGCCTCACCTAAGAAACATTCAGACAGTAATATTTAACAACACTTTTAAATACCCACCATACCAAAAGATAAATTCTAAGATTAATATATAAAACCTTCTCATAATCAATAAATAGTTAATACCTGACAGGTATAAACTGGATAGTAAGCTGTCCTGAAAAAAACATCATACCAAGGCAAAATCATTCCTCCGACTTCTATGTGGTTTGTTAGTTAAGTCAATTTGGCTGTGGAGCTGACCCTTTGAATTTAAACCACTCGATATCACAGGAGATGCTCTCATCCCAGAATGACCCATGCAACTTTGCTTTATACCTCTATTTGATTGCTTTTAATATATATTATGGTCACAAATCCAGTGCTTTGACCACCTGGCCACCTACTGCCCCAACACAACACCATAAGCTTGCTGGTTCGGCCCGCACCACTTACAGAGGGAGCTGAGGAAGTCGGGATCAGAGGGCTGCGTTTGATCCAAGAGGCTCAGCAGTCGTCCCGACACATCCATCACCCCCTCAATGTGCAGGAACATGCCGTCTAGGTTCACCAGCGGGGGCTATGAGGGGCATCAAACAACACACTGATTTTACTGCTTATCTGCTTGCTTATTTCAGGCTCCTGTGAACCCCAGCACCACTCCCATCCCTGAAGAAACTCATGTCCAGCATTCATAGCCAGGATGGTGACAACCTAACTTATCACGATGACTTCTTAAGATTTGATCTAATCTTGTGTTATTATATGCTAAGCATTTTTAATCGCTAACAGCCCTGGATGTATCTTAAACTGTCTTCAATTGTTTTCTGGAATTAACTGAAGACTGAGGAAGGAGATGCAGTACCTGGATCTTCTGCAGGTTGCTCCTGATGCTCACAGTGCAGAGCTGGAGGTTCCTCAGGTAGTTTCTCTCTGTGAAGACCAGCTCCTCGGCGACAAGGAGCTGCCTGTGCGCCGCCTTCTCCTTGGCAGAGGCAGCCTTCTCTGCTGCCTGCTCCGTGTCCACCTCCTTCTCCCCATCCGCGGAGGTCTGGTCTGTCTGGTCCGTCTCTTTAGCCTCACTCAATTCCTCCCTCCCTCCTGTCACATCCGGTTCCCTCTCAGCCTGCGCAGCCTTTCCTGTCATCTCCTCCACCAAAGCCCCCTCTCCACCTCCCTCTGAGGGAGGCATGTCTGCTCTGGAAGCACTGTCCATGTCATGGGTATCTGAAACAGGGGCAAGCGTTAGACCTGAATCACAGCATTAGCTAATTTCAAGAGAAAATAAGTCATTAAACAGAGCAGGACAACTGGCTGGGTGGGGTGGTGGGCCTGGATGAGGACATCTCCCCTGTTGTTCCATACTCCACCATCCCGCAGTTAAAGATACAGAGCTATTTCTCATGCAATGACTTCAACTGACCACTAGTCAAATGGCTATGGAGAAAAAGTCTTCGATGGATGATGTGTAGATAACCGAATAATGTCTGATGCTGAACGCAGAGCTATGCGGCTATTTTGCTTTGACTTTCAGCACTTCAGTCTCTGAAACCGACATTGCTAAATGCTAAACTGCTAACAAGCAACATAACCATTCACAACATTAGTAAGTGTGAAACAGCAGTAAGTGTGCAAGTGAAGTAAGGGGAAAAAAACACAACAGAAGATAACAGCATGACTCTGAACCCCTGACACATGACCATACTGTGAATCTCAGGCAGACAACATAGTCAAAGAGCCCAAAAATAACATAATACCCAAAACGCAGATCTAAATTAGCCGTTACCTTCAGGATCTTAGGGGGATCAACAGCAGTTGCTTGCTGCGCACATGTGGGGCAATGAATAGACAAGAGCCCTGGTGAACAGGCAGCCTGATGTAACTTTCTCCACTGGCTGTGGCAGGAGCTCATGTGGCATGGGTGTGTGAATGTGGGGTGGGGGGGCTGGGTGGATCAGTGGTGGTGTTTGTTGGGATAAAGGGGGGAGGGGAGGAGGGAATTCAGGAAAAGCGTTAGGGACAGACAACCGAGCGCACAGCCCCAATGCCGGAAAAAAGGGCTGATTGACTAACAGATGAAGGAAGTGACGCCCATCTGGGCAGAGAATCATTTGTTGGCCCGGATGAAGGACAGTGGCCAGTGGACCCACGCAATACTGCACATGTGCAACAAACAGTAGCAACAAGTGGGCTGGAAAAAATACCACCGATGTCAATGGCCCATTGGATCCCCACAGGAAAGAGTGAATTAACATACGGACAAGCCATTAAAACGGCAGTTTGTTTCCCATGTGAATGTCTGCAAAGCAATTCCGTGCACGCTGAGTTAAACACAGAGAGGCCATTGAAATGCCGGCCACGATAGGGATACTTCAGCCATTGAAAAATTCCCACGTTGAACTTAAGCGTTTAATAAAAAAGGAACGTAAACGATGCGTTGTTTATCATTATTCATGTATTAACCTCGATAACAATGTTTAAAACATAAAAAATCAGGTTCAATTTCAACGAGAATTTGTTATTGAGATGGCTTAACAACACATTTAGCATGGTCAACAAATCGTTCTCCCAAGCAAAAATCCGTTATTTTCGAACAAATTAACTAATCTTTAATCTAGATCTAATCTTTAAGATCTAATCTTAAGATCTAATCTTTATCGACAGATACGTCATCTAAAATAGTGAATAATTCATTTACTAGGATATATAAATGGTGATACAAGCGGACTTCTAAGCAAGCTTGCTAACTATTTGCTGCAGTTATCAACGAGCTAGCTGAACATGACGCTGAAACGTCAACATTCACGGACATGGAATTAATGCGGTTGATTTTTACACAAATTATATCATGATGCATCTAATTAAAAATAAACAGCACAAACATATGTGAACAAACACAATCCACGCTGTCAGGTATTTTGACCGTTCTTACCAAATACAAACGACGACTGCGGTGTGTTTCAGCGCGTAGCAAGCCAGGAAAATGTTTATATA
>JAOYSI010027652.1:0-32228 GCA_025775065.1 Hiodon alosoides
TCAGCCGATTCGTTTCACCTGTGCCGGTGATTGCTGGGGAGGGAACGTACCGTTGCTCAAAAACCCGCCCCCGTGCTCGAGGGGGGAGCGGCTTCTGCCGCATCTGCCATCCATAAGCCCCGGGGTTGCCACAACATGAACTGTGACTGAGACTATTGAGATAAACATTAACCCTTCATCAACAACAATGCTCCCTGAATACGCATTCACTGTGACTGACACTATCAAGCTCAACATTATCCCTAGATAAACAACAATGCTCTCTCAATACGCAGTAACTGTGACTGAGACTATTGAGATACACATTAACCCTTCATCAACAACAATGCTCCCTGAATACGCATTCACTGTGACTGACACTATCAAGATCAACATTAGCCCTTTATAAACAACAATGCTCCCTGAATACGCATCCACTGTGACTGACACTATCAAGATCAACATTAGCCCTTTATAAACAACAATGCTCCCTTAAAACGCATTCACTGTGACTGAGAATATCGAGATCAACATTAGCTCTAGATGATCAACAACAATGCTCCCTGAATAAGAATTAACTGTGACTGACAAGGTCAACATTAGCCCTTCATCATCAACAATGCTCCCTGAAAACGCATTCACTCTGACTGAGACTCTCGAGATCAACATTAGTCCTTCATCAACAACAATGCTCCCTGAATACGCATTCACTGTGACTGAGACTGTCGAGATCACCATTAGCCCTAGATCAACAACAATGCTCCCTGAATAAGCATTAACTGTGACTGAGACAATCGAGATCAACATTAGCCGTTCATCATCAACAATGCTCCCTGAATACGCATTCACTGTGACTGAGACTATCGTGATCAACATTAGCCCTTCATCAACAACAATGCTCCCTGAATCCGCATTCACTGTGACTGAGACCATCGCGATCAACATTAGCCCTTCATCAACAACAATCCTCCCTGAAAATGCAGTCACTCTGAATGATAGTGTCGAGATCAACATTTATTAGCGACGATTTGCTTATTATAATTCCAATTTCATTATTTATTTGCACTTTTCTTTTCTTTTTTTAAAACACCTCTACAAATGCAGTCCAGATACAAATGTATTTTTCCTCCACCCAATTGTAAGTAATGTCAGAGAAAGCAGCTGCTGTTTTCTAATCTGCCGTTAAGCTGGACAAAGACAAAAATCAAAACAAAACGCTTCTGTAAATAATTTCCTTTAGTTAGGGATTTCACCTTGGAAATCTTCTCAGATCTTTGTGCGACCTCAATTCATCAGGGTAAGCATGCATACCTGTGACCACGCGTCAAAGTTTATGTAAAGCCCATTTTTCTGTTTTCAAATTGGTTGTCATCTGCAAACAGTAACATGTTTTGGACTGTTCCATGTATCTCAACAGAACATATCGGATGATGACAAATGCAGGGTAACAGCTTTTTTTCACAATACTTAGCTGTAGTGAAGCAGACTGACCGTACCAAAGTATAAAATGAAAATAACGTCTAGACCAAATAAAGTTGCTTTAACAAATCATTGGACTCATCAATCAATGGTGATTGGGCTCTTAGTAATCAACAAGCGGACAGAGTGTAGTTAATAAAAAAAGCCATCCAATCAATCACCTTGGACCTACCACACCCTTGCAAAGCAATGTAAGGGGAAATAGCGGTAGTGTTGCCCCCGCAGCAGGCAGCTGTTAAGCTAGAAGACTGGCATATGTGCCAGGAGATGAGAGTGAGCGACAGCAAACCCCACAGTAATAAGCAGAGTCCGGAGCACCCGTTCACAGGGAAATATCTGGCAGTGCCAATGAAGTGCTCATTCATGGCACACAGAAGTTGTGTAAAGGTAGTGAATCACTTTGCACACCAGGTCTCGTCAGCTTCTGGATTGATTTAGATCTAATGACATGCAGATGAAATTAAGCTGAAGGAGAGCAGCTGCAGGAAACAGGAGTTCTCCCGGGGAAAAGGCAGTCAGTCAAACAGGGATTTAGTGGGCCCTGGGGAAAACAGGCGTCAAATGTGTGTGTGAGCGTGTGTTGTATCTGCATGGAGATATGTTATGAGTTACCTCATCCGGCAGAGGCAGAGAGGAAGTTTCTGGGACCAAGGATACATTAAGACTGCATTGTATTCTGAAAAAAATATGTGTTGCTGGCTTTTAGTGGCAAATCAGACTGACAAGAAACCCTCTCACGTACGTCAGAACAAAAAAGTCATGCATTGTAAATAAAGAATCCTGTAGTCAACCTGTGGCCTTTAAGTTGAGTCCAACCTGTAGTATTTTAGCCAAACCCCATGGCTTAGAACAGGGAAATGGTTCAAGGGCACATTCTGTCTAAAGTGTCAGTCTCCCCTACTGAGCACAGTGGTTCATACACATGAAGAGGTTTCTAAAAAATCTCTTGACGCTCTCACAGCAAAGCTGCCGTCATGCTGATTGAGAGAAAGCCTCGGAACACAGAGCATTACACTCCATGTTCGACAGCCACTGGCTTATCTGCCTCTACCCAACTGCGTGTGGACCAGTGGGAATTCCAACGGAACACCAGCTCTCGGAAAATCTGTCTGAAGAGAGTTTCCTTCTGCTGTGCCTGCATCTCGCATTTCTGCTGTGACAATGGAATGAAACAGTGCATTCTTTTATATTGGGAGGCCAGGGAGTTCTACTCCAAAGTTCTTTGCCTTGAAATCATTTGAATAATCCCCTTCTAATGAATGCAGTGAAAATAAGAAATACAAAAGAATACAGTAGGCATCGAGATGTGGAGTTTAAGTAATAAAACATGGGGCATTTGTTCCAGGTTGAGTCGGACTAATAATTTATGTCACAAGGAAAACATCTAGGTTCAAGAGTCAGATACAAAATGTACATGAGTTATACATTTTATTTTTTGGGGGGATATACAATTATAAACTTCTTATTAATTTATGTCATATGGACTCGTGTGTGTATTGTTTTGTTTTTTTCTTGGGGATTTAGTCAGCGGACCGAGCATTGCACAGTCGTGAATTTAGCAGAAAGTACTTTTTGCATCATAACAAAAGCCTTGTGAAGTGAAGCCTTGATGAAAAAATGATACCATTATCCTTAGGTTAGCTTGTTAAAAACTGTTCAGATATCACGCTGCAATGTGCAGTTTTCATGACTCTTTCAAACCTTATTGTGGCCTCATTAGCAGATGGCAGAAGGAGAACAGGCGGGGCCAGAACATGGAAACACACCAGCACATCTTTAACGATCAGCACCATGGACAGCATCACACGATCATCACTAATCTGACCACTTGAAGCGAAAAGTTGTTAATGGGTTTGGGCGCCAGAAAATAATGATTTGATTTTGGTGGTTGCTGGTGGGTGCCATTTGTAAAATAAGTCAGCTATAGAAAATCCAAAGCAGGCACCGGTGGGAAACCCCAGGACTAATTTTCCCTACTCGTTAGTCATGAGCTGAAACTGTACTGAGGATCATCACCCCTACCAGACCAGCACTGACCATGCTGCCTTCAACTGAATAGTCAACAGCCTTGCATGTTGTCTGCAGTTTTCTCCTCCTTTTCCATAATTCAGTGCAATATTGGGCCTGAAAAGTGGGAATGAAAGTGTCCGTTAACCATTGAAGTTTTGCTTGGTTCATTTGATGTTGTTGGCAAGTAAATAAGCCAACCAAAGGGTTATTGTTGCAGTATATTGCTTCTGTGTCTTGTGTCTAGACACCTGCCCCATCGGTACTGCGGTGTATCCTTCCAGCAGATTGTGTGCTCTGACTGTGCCAGCCACTGCCTGCACAAGAGTGCTTTCTGTGTAAATTTCACTCTTTTCATTCCTTTTTATTGCAGAGCGGACGGGCAGAATTCCCTGCAGAGTAACTCAGTGAAGTATGTTAAAGGAGAAATTCTGCATGCATACGCATGGACTGTTTTGCAGCTGAGAAAACATGCAAAGCCTGCTGAGTTCTACCGAGCAAGTTCTCTGCTCAGCCCACATTGAACATGTTTTGTAATGGACGAGAAACGGTGACCAAGGAAGACAACCGCAAAGGCGAAGAAACATCACAAAACTGGTCACACGGTACGTCTGGGCTTTATTTATTCTGTGCAATGCTGAAACAACAGAGAAACCTTCGGTCATCTCAGACACAGCCTTTTAGGTCAGTTCTCACAACTCTAATCACTTGCAAACAAACGGCACGTCATCCTTACAAGGCAATTAACTTGGCAGTTTACGTACTTACACGTTAATTACTTTAAAGTTATCAAAATAAAGTTGGCACATTAAAAAACAGGGCCACATTTAACCAATAAGTTTACGGTATTTGTCGGTAATATACTTTAATGAAGTTAACAATTACTACAATAATGTCAGCTTAATGTTTCATGCCAAAAGGGTCACTATTACAGTTTCAAGAAAAGGCTTAATACCTGAAAGCCCGACGGGTATGTAGTTCACTTCTTTACAGAGGTATTTATTTGATGAATTCTGATTCATACATTACCTTTACTTTGATGATGTCTGACATTCCTGAATTTTTTACAGCTGAAGTGAACTATTATCTTCGTATAATCCAACCACACAAGCATGAATATGTGCTTCTTTGTGATGTGATTTTTCACATCGATCCAAAGTGAACTAACCTAAACTACTCACCTCATCTTACCTTATTCATTATTGTGTGTCTAATTTATGGAATAAATAATTAGCAGTTTAGTGTTCCTTATGTGTTTTTTTTTAGTCTTATGGCTCATTCAAAAAGACAACTCAATAGGAACACTCAATCAACCTGTTTAATTCACCAAAGTGAAATGGTTGGTTGTGATACGTGCAATATTAATTTAACCTTAACCTTAACTTCTCGCTAATTTGGAAACAGCACCGGCAAAGAGACAAAGCAAGGATCAATGAAAAGAAAGCCAATGTGTATAATTTCATTTTGTAGTCTTTGTGTGCTCCACATGTGTACCATGAAAGGAACGTGTTCTAGGTATTTACTGACATTTTTATGGTTGGTTCTCATCATCTTGTTACTGTTGTTACAGAACCAGGAGAAACACATTGCTGCATCGGCACAGAATCAGGGCCACTTCCTTCCAAGTCCTGGAAAAGAATTCAAGTCGATCAGAGATTGCCCCTAGCCCTCCTGAGCTAACAAACCTTTTAAAATAAAGAAGGCTATTCTGGAGTTTTGACTGAAATAGTCCGATTTAGTGATGGAATTGTTCAGGCTCAGGCTGAGCACTGTGATATTTTGCAGGTTCGAATTCAGCAATTTTCTCGATTGTGACAGGGAGAGCAAATCTTAGTCGTCGCTAAGTTTTCTGGGATCTTAGCAGGCTCTTCCCAGTTCTGTACTCTTATGGGACACATGCCCAGAAGTGTGTATAACGTAAGGTGGCTCAAAGGCAATTGGATTTTAGGAGACCAATCGTACTTCTGCACCCTCCCCATACATGATGGAGGGTTCATACCAACCAACTGAGATGCATTAGCACAACTGCTGATTCCAAATTGGGGAGTAAAAAATGATCAAAGGTTCCAAAGTGAAAAAATGAAGCCTGAAAATAAACTTAGTGAAAGAGGCGTGGCCTTATGTTGGGTTTTAGTGAAGTTATCCCCAGAGCAGAGATAAAAATGGTAGACAGAGCCATCATTGACAGGAAGGCAGGCACCGAGGGCAGCCACTCCTCCCAGAAGCTCATGGTAATCATCTGTGATGGGACTTCCTGTGGAGTTAAATGATCAACAACAAAGCAAAAAACCGCGTTAATACCAATTTAAAAACTGAAACCCGCTAACACATGAGATTATTTCCGACAGGAAATAGCATGCAGTGTAGGATTTCTAAAAGCTAGGCATTAACAACAGTGACAATATGTCCCACTGATATATGTAAGAAATCATCATGTTTTTAATCAAATAAAATTTCATTGTATATTCATTGTATGTATTCTTATACAATACATCTATCAAACCAAGCCTTGGCTTCAGTCTATTTTAACACAAACTCTGTAGCTCATCTGTGCAGTGGCATAGATGTGTTATTTGAATCAGGTTCCTGAGCTCTATTCCTTCAGTACAGACAGTACCTGGGACTCAGCATCCTCTTTCCAGACTTCCGAGGAGGGGATACGTCCCATAGTGTTCAGCACCTGCAAGACAGTGGGATCTCCTAATCCATGTCCAACACAACGCAGTTATCAATGAAAGTTACTTTTAATAGTGACCAGCACAAACACATCCTGAGGGTGGGATTGAACGTGAGAGATCCCAGCGTGCATCAGGACAGCGTGTGTGTTTCTCTGAAGGGGTGGACATGCTTGGGCACCCTTACCTCCCGGGCTGCCCTCTCACCCGCCTGCACTGCCCCGTCCATGTACCCGCTCCACTTAGTGGCCGTCTCTGTGCCAGCGAAGAAGAGCCTGCCGAACGGCTCTCGGAGGACCCTGCGGAGCAGCCAGAACAAAGACCTGGGTGCCAAGGTCCTGGACCAGCTGTTTGTGAGCACCGTCTCGCAGAGCAGAGTGGCTCTCCCCACTGGCCCCTTATGTTCCGATCCATTTTCAAAGGCCTCTCTGCTGTCCCGTCAGATTGCCCATCTAGCTATATCTCATATTTATCTCAAAATGTTAAACTGTGAATTAGAATGCTGCACACAGTATTTTCCGTATTATTAGGCCGCAGATCCTTGAAACAATGCTGAGAGGTACATGAATTAAAGCCTATCATTTCTAATTTTATGAATCAAGAATTTATTAAATGCATGAATCAAGAAGTTATCAAGATATTATGAGTCCAGACTACAATCTTTTCTAGTGTTTATGGCCAAAGCTCTGAAATACCATAATGGTTTATTTTTCACTAGAATTCCTTCTTTAGCCAAACAGTGGTTTTGTCTGGTCATAACTGCAGTACGTATCTTTTTTATGAATATGCGTGATGTGATTTGTAATATCACGGTGCATCATTAAATATATAAATAGAAGTATGAAAGCAAAAAGACTGTGTTGTTGCCCCTGATACGCTGAGAACTGCTTTCCTTTCATTGTGAAGCAGAATTCACCAAGCGTTGGATTGTTCACCCACTAATATGGAACGCAAGCTGGGTTTAGACCACCATGAGACAGGTTAGACCGCCGTGAGACTGGTCACACCGTCGTGAGACAGATTAGACCATCGTGAGACAGGTTAGACCGTCGTGAGACAGGTTATACCACCGTGAGACTGGTCACACCGTCGTGAGACTGGTCACACCGTCGTGAGACTGGTCACACCATCGTGAGAAAGGTTAGACCACCATGAAACTGGTCACACCGTGGTGAGACAGGTTAGACCACCATGAGACAGGCTAGACCGTCGTGAGACAGGTTATACCGTCGTGAGACAGATTAGACCATCGTGAGACAGGTTATACCATCGTGAGACAGATTAGACCATCGTGAGACTGGTCACACCGTCAGGAGACAGGTTATACCATCGTGAGACCGGTCACACCGTCGTGAGACAGGTTAGACCACCGTGAGACTGGTCACTGATTTTTTCGTGTTGCAGGAATTGTTACTCCTTGTGGCTTGTAATACAACCGTAAACAGCATACACTAGCAAAGGCTACAAGGTCACTAGTATGTGGTGCTAAATAAACAATATCCCTGTCTGCAGTGTAACTCCTGGATCGCATCTGACACCGGAGCCAGAAATCAATTCTGCCCCATCTCATACCACAACACGTGTCGATACAGAGGTTTCTCAGCCCTCTCACGATGCACAGTCCCTCATTCACGGCCATTTGAATGTCTCTTCATGATCTCGGATCCTAATCTCAGCAAAAGCACCAGACAGCATGCAGAAAACAGTGCCCTCCATGACACACTTTGCTCATTTGGCTACCTGCTGAACTGACTGAAGGTTCCAGGGGGAAAGTAGGCCGAATAGCAGCCCCCAGAATACTGCTCGCCACACCAGTCCTTCTCCTCATAGTGGACAGGCTGTCGAGAAAGAGAAGTCGTTTGTGACAGGTTCACCTCGTGTGTCATGCGTCACTGAGTGTTCTCTGAAGGGGGGTGGGGGGGCAGACCGGTTTTACTACAATCTGTCGTGTGCTTTTTGTGTGCTTTGACTCGATAAAACCTAAGTGCCGTGAGTGTGGAGAGAGTTTTTTTGTTGGAAAAGGCAGGTGTTGATGCGATAATTGGCATTTATTTTGATGAGTGGACACTTACCTGGAGAGCTTCTACGGTGCCTAGCACTTTACTATATATGTGACAAATTTGCCGTTTCCTCTCGTCTTTGGTCAGATGAATAAGGTCCCTGGCTTTCCTCGCCAAAATAAACCTAAAACACAGAGCCACAGCAGGAAGTACTGCTGAACACTGTGGAGCTTGTTTATCTATAAGTAAAAGACTGCCCCCTTGTGGAATATAGATGTCAGACTGTCAAGCCATCTGCCATATTTTCGGACTGCTTTTTTTGATCTGTCTGGCCGCTGTTCTGGCACACACAAATTGCCTGCAAGATGACAAATTCGTGAAAACCGGGCACTTTCCGTGAGATATGAGGAGGAATGGATACATTTTTAGGAGTTACCAGGTATTGATGGGCTCAATCAATTTTCACATCCATCCAAAAACCACAAGGAGGTGAAATTTGCTTCGTTCCATCAATTTTTCACATGTTCATGTAAAAGAAAAATAATCGACCTAGAACTATTAAAGCAACTAAGCAACACTGCATTGGATTTTAAAGATGGTGTTGATGTTACAGTTGCTACTGAAATTGCATCAGGGGATCTTGTATATTAAGTGGTTTTTACCCCATTATGCAAGGACATGAACCGTCTGGTTTGGTGTCATCCAGAGTCATTGAAATTGGAGAGTCTTCCTCTTCAATCATCATTGTTCCACAGAAACCTGTACAACATGAATTTGGCGGTAAAGTCACAACACAACCCGATGTAATAGCTACATTTTTATATATAGTGTAAGACATAATATTTAACATCTGAATTCCAGGAGGCTTAAATAGGTTGGGTGTTGACACACCAATGCTATGCCGACCGATATTCAGAAGGAGCAGGAGAAACGATGGAGTAGTTACAGAAAGGTTTGAAACAGTCAACCTCGACGCCTGGTAATCTGGGAGTGGCTGGGATAGAAGACCCGTCTCTATACCATTAAATCCTGCAAGAACTGACCACCTAATGAACGGAACCTTAACAATAACCAAGAATAGTTAGATATTCACTATTTTGTTGCTTTCTTCAACTTGTTTAACGGAAGAGTTCAGAATTATAGGACAATTTTTTGCAAGTGTGCAATCATTTTGACCACTCGTGTTGTTAAAAGTGATATTTCCCATGCATTGTTTAGTTGATTGGCAGACTGCCTTATCCACGGCGACAGACATAGCTGACTGGTTGACACTTGTCATTCATTTAGACAGCAGGAAATTTTCAGAGGCATGTCAAGATTAGTCACTCCCTCTTTTGGTTTGCACTTGCAAACTGATGGTTAAAATCCCAGTGTATGCAGCTTACACATATTCATAACTACAAAATGATGGTTTTTACTCATAGAGGACCAGGAGTCTTTCCTCTGTCATTCATCAAGAGTAAAATAAAATCACAAATCAAATATGACCTTGTTAAACTCAGAAAAGCATGCAATTTAATTATGTGCTTTTCTGGGGTTTTTGCTGAATTGAGGTGTAAGGTTAGGAAAAGATGACATCACACGGCCCTGGAGGGGTGGGATCTCCAGATGGCCAGCGGGTGCTGGTGAGGTGTAAATGCTATGAGGCGAGCTGAATCCTGGATTGCCTGAGATAGTTTTATGGCTGAAATGTGGATGTCAGGAAGAAGTAAGTTGTAATAGTTCATGCAAACACACGAAGTGCTTTGCCCAGGGACTTTTGAATGGGTAGAAGTGTAACCACGAAGGGCTTCTCGAGTGACTCAGTCGGTAAAGGTACTCTACTGAGCATGGACTGAGCCCCCCACTATCTGGACTTTGAATTGGCTCAACACAGTCATCTGATGCGGATTACCCTGCAGGCCCCTCTGTTTCTCTGCAGACTTACCCATCTCCCTCCAGAATGCCTTTTTGTAGTACATCATGCACTTAATGATAGAGCCCATGGGAACCCTCTGGATCATCTGGTTTCTGATAGGTGGGAGTTCAGGCTCATAGTGGATGTTGGTGGTGAGGCCTGGGGGGATAGCACAGATAACGTATGCCCCCTAGAAGGAGAAATAGAGCATTGCATTCAGGTCAAATTCAATTACGTCTCAGGTGGGTTTAAGAGCTGACTCATTAGCCTTGTGGCAACACGTCCTTCTTCAGCCCTATGTGACTTTACTCAATAGGCTAATACTCCTTTCTGGAATCAAATTTATATAGTTAGTTCCCACAGCTTCTGAGCAATACCATTACCCATTAACTCACCTCCTTCAATTATTGTTGCATCACTCAGGTTCAATATATTGGTAAGAGCATATGCTAGAAATGTTTATCATCATCATCTATTTAGGAGAGCCACGCGCTTTGCATATGGGCAGCTGCATCTATACAAAACACAAGATAAAGGTAAGCACACCTGGTACTTGTCTCCAGTCAACGTTTCCACGGAAACTCCACCAGAATTCTGAGAGAGCCGAACTACTGGCTGGTTCAGCTTGACACTCCCTTTCAGCATCTCTGCTATTCGCTCACTGATCTGGCCAGACCCGCCCACAAATTTCCTCTCCTTCAACGGGCAAAACAAAACAAAGGAATCTCAGAATATATGACACATGGTTTTATGTTTTTTTTTTAAGGATATGGACAGAATATCGCCCCTAGCCTTGAAAGCTGCAGCAGCAGGATTTCTCACCTGACCCCCATTCGACGTGGAGAATATCCTCTTTGTTCCTCCACACTGCTTCACATACCACAGAAACCACAGCGCTGAAACCTCATGTGGCTCAGATGTCACATTGACGTTGACAAACAGTTTGGCAAAGTCTTTTGCTCTCCTTTTAAGTCATAAAAACATAACACTGTGTTACATGGTTCCTAGAGCAAAGATCAACTTTCTGCTTTTATTTAATTAGTAATTGTTTGTTCATCATACATTTACCTACATTGCATGTAGAGTACTTGCGTGTCTGCATGTATGTACTAGTTGCCAAACTAATTTACACAAAGAGGTTTTTACGTGGATTTAAAACAATTTGCTGAAACAATAAATCAACTTAGTGCCATGACCACTGGAAAAGGAACACCCAGGGCAGGTGAGACGGCGTATCGCTCGTGGGAGAGCAGCCACTGACCTTGTCCAGCAGACGCTGTCGATCAGTTCCCTCATCGTCATGTTGTCCAAGCGTTCCGCATGGCGACTGGTGTGCGGTGCATCTTGAGGGATCTGCAGGAAACCGGAGGAAAACCCTGAAACTAGGGGCAGGGTCCAACCAGGAGGCAGGATGCCATATAGCTGATGCCATGTAGGTCAACGGCTGTTTTTATTGGAAGTAGCTGTAGTATAAGTGCTTGGTTATATCAGTGATCAGCAAACTTTGCAGCTCTTCTTAACCTGAAACAGTCTATATACTTTGAGTACATGATATTTGTCAATAACTTGCCTTTTCAAAATGTTTCTCAAAAATGTTTTTGATTATCATTTTATTGTATTAGTGTGTCTTTTTTGCATTATTTTTGTAAGATTTTGAGTACTTAAACCTATTGCTTTGCTGCAATGTTGAATCTCAAATAACGCCTGTCCCACCTCTCTTCCCAAGCTGTCCAGGGTTCTCCACAGGTTGTTGTAATCCAAGTACACCAGGGGGTTCCAGGCCATGGGGAAAGGTCCTCGGAAGGGCCGTGCTTTGCCCTGACACCAAAACGACAAGCAATACCGCCATGACAACCTGTTGCCACTTACACGGCAAGTGTAACCTTGGCAACCGCTTATGATACAGTAAACATCACAATTTCAAATAGTGGAAAGGATGAACGGTATAAAATGACTGATTTGACAGATTTTCTAATAAGTGAGGGAAAAGCTTCAGTGTTAATATTAATCTGGTTCGACGTTTACATCAAACCGTTTCCCCGTACTCTGCCTCTTTGATATGTACAGAGAAGCACAACTGAATCAAGACGACAGCATGCCTACAGGCTCTACGGGCTCCCGTGTATCCATAGCAACTGACAATAGTGGCAAATAAATCGAAACTTTGATAACCGTAGAAGCCGGCAATCGCCCCTGGCAATATTGAATCTTCCAAAGTAAACAGCAAGGCAGGGCGTTGACACAAAATTAATAATGGCAAGCAAACACAACAAGAGAGTTTACCACAGGCAAGCATGGCAGCGAAGGGAGTTGTTTGTTCACTGAGTGAGCCCATTGTGTGAGATGACATGCTAGGGGTGTATGTCCTTCATAATGATTCTAATTGTAAAGCCCGTGCTCCGAGCATATCAAATCCGGAAACGTGTTTATGTTGTTTTTGTTGAATTCTACTCATTTACCATATTGTGTGCACGTAAGTCACTCTGGATAGGGAGGACTACTAAATTAATTAAAGAAAATGTAAAGCGGAATCAGCCATTTCCTCCAGGTGGCACTTTGAAATCAGCAGATGTGTCAACATTTTCATGAACTCCAGGCCTCTGGTTGCGAAATGATTAGTGTCTCAGCAGTTTTGCGTGCAGCATTGAGTTGATGTCATCGAGCAAATGGCGAGATACCTTGCTGTAATGGACAAGCAACTCCTTTTCGTTTACCAAGTAGGTCTTCACTCCTAGCTCCTTTGCCAGCCTGAGGATTCCATTTTGGGTTGGGCCGACGTAGGCCCCACCGAGGTCCACGTATTTGAATTGGGGTCCCTTAGGAAAGGAGAGCTGTGTGAATGACAGGAGCCTGGGCTTCTCTTCGGTTTTAGGGCTGATGGAGCCCTAGACAGGACGGGTACTGACCGTGACCGTGAAGGTCCTGCCCCCGACACGATCCCGGGCCTCCAGAACCACCACCGTCAGGCCAGACTCTTTCAACAACTTAGCAGCACTCAAACCTTCAAAAGGGCGCGAGAAACATGTCGCAGTTTCAATGGCAAATTATTAGTGAAATGACTGGAGAATCAATCGCACATTGAATGAATGGCAAATATCATCTTATTATAAGCTTGTTTTGGCCTTACAATTCCCCTCATCATTGTATGAATAATTTCATTCTTGCATTTTCCACGTTTTAATAAACCCGCTCTGTTTCATCTTGATATTTTTATATCATGGACAACATATCGCATAAATCAGGTTTTTGATAGAGGTTGCTAGCTCCATCTGTTTCATTTCTCACTATCTCTCCCCTTTGCCTTGTGCCTGCCGAATTCAGAGTCGCAAGCCTGTTGCACGCAGAGATATCATTCAATAAGGCCGTAATGATGATCCGCCTCTCAGGAAATTGTTCTTTCCCTCCCCAAACACTGACAAGCTGGTGCTGCGACTCGAGGAGACAATGGAAAAGGGACAAGTGAATAGCCAGAATGAGTCGTTTCTATGGTAACTTCAAAGGTGATTTGCAGGAAATTATTCTAAAGATTATGTTTCTCGGTCTCATCAGTCCTTCAGGCGTGGGGTTCTTCCCCGCAAGGATATGAAGGCCATGATTCTCGCATTCCGGGTTTTTATTTTTTACTTGTTTTGTTGTGTTTGTGCTGAATTTAGGGAAAAAAAACACTTCCCACTAGGAAATCAGAGGCAAAATAGTGCTATCTTAATTTCTCAGCAGTTTCCTGAGCCTGACACATTGAAAACGTGTACATAGAGTTTTTAAGCAACATCTAGAGAAGCACTAACTTTTCTAGCCTCACTGTAACTGTTTAAATAGCAATGTGATGGTGAGTTTAGAATAAATTAACTAATTTCACTATTTTGTCTGTAAAACCCGTAGTGTCACCCATAGTGATGTCTACGTGAAGACACTTATATTACAAACACTCTGTAAATGTGCGTGCAAAACTGAAGCAGACAGTGAACCAGATGTTAATATAAACACACCACGCTCTCAGTAGCAACACAACATATCAGTAGCTGATGGTTTGCTAAATGTTTGCTACGTTTCTTTTTTAGGTTTACATAGATACAACTATCGTGTTACGTTGTCAAAGCATGTACTATTTTATTTAATCAATAATAAATGCATTTATTAAGTGTGTAAAATTGTCTCATAAGAACTACTGAATGGTTTTACACTAGCTTGACAGGTCTTTAACCTAATGAAAACCGCTTCGCTGTAAAGCACACATATTGTAAGTTTCGGACGATAAGCATTCCTAATTCTAAATTCAGCATTGTTTCTTTAATGTGTTTTCTTGTATTTTAGGAATTTAAAAAATCATTGAATAAAAAAATGTATAAATGTATTTTACTTTGTGGATGATAATAATTGTTATTAAGAATAACAATTCTCAGTGTAGAAATGTAAAACTTAACATAATTGACAATTGCATTACCCATATTCTATATCCTGTAGTATTATTTATATTATCTAAATACTTTTCAACAATGTAATGTTTAACACTTTAAACATGCATTTAGGGTATTATTATAAATTATCATTACATTAATCCAAAAAATGCTGTCATCAATGCACAAGTAAATAACACATATATGTTTTTGAATGCAAATAAAGCATAAATGTTAACAATCATATCTGATAATAGCTAACTATTTAATCATAGATGAAGCGAGTCTTTAAACATTGCAAAAGCAAAAATATAACTCCACATTTAACATGTAACACAGGTCATAACATCTGCATAACGTGCTAATCTTCCAATCTGGACCAAACCAAGAGCTCTCACCTGACAGGCCACCCCCGAGCACAATGACATCTGCCCTGTGGGTTTCGGGCTTCAGCTCATCATCCATGTTTACTGTGAGAGCAGTGGGGAGAGGGCTACACTCCAGCAGGATGCTACCGGTTTGTCTGTGTCTGTGCTTTGCCCTGCGCCCCACACATTCACGCCACTCAGAGAGGAGGGGCCAATCTTGGCCGCTAACATCCACCGCTAACGTGCCTCTTAACCAAGCTGCGTGCCCCTATAAGGACCTTGTGCGAGTGCTAGTATGATCATCGTCTGATTGGTATTTGCCTCAACGTGCATTGTGAGTTTTGTTGTAGTCTGATACATGTATATTGTGGATTGTTCCCTGCCTTACACCCTACGCCCTTCAAAAGAACCTGAATTGGATAACCGTTTCCGAAACTGAATGAGTCAATGATTTATGTTATTAACCTATCCATTTGGGGATAATTTTGGTAATCTTACATATAAGCATCATTAAAAACAATGTGCAAAGTAACATTCAATAGCAAAACCACATATTTAAAAGCTTCATTTTTCTTTGATTTCCTTGCAAACATCATACTGTAAACATTGCGTGGAATTCTTTATGATTTACTGACACTTTTAGAGTGTTTTTTTTTTTTCACTTGAGCCCCCTGCTGTTGTGGATGAAATTTCATGTTTTATTGGAACAACAGCACTAGTTTTAATGTCGTTTTTGTCTTTTAATGGGTTTTGGAGAGCCAGCTGGTTGTAAAATTGTAGTTGCTTGAATATTACAAAGTCTAATGTTCCCGTAATCAAATCCGTTAGTAGGAAATCGATACACCGAAAAAAAAAAGCAGTGGTTCTGTTTTTCACGCCCCAGTTTTTGGCTCGGGTTTGTCTTTGTAATTCGCTGCTGCTAAAACAGCAACCTGCCTGGCAGCAAGCTGATAAGAAGGAAGAAGATACAAATGTGTGTGCCACATGACCTTTCTGGTATAAAATAAGCCTGTTTGTCCGCTGGCCTGTTGGCCTGTTGGCCTGTCAGTCACTGGCAATGCACATCAGTGAGTCTCAGATAAGGGGAGAGAAGAGGCCCGCACTGGGCTGCCCATGTCTGGGTGAAAAGAAACAGATAACCATGCCTGGGTTTCTAATCAAGTTAAGTTGGCCTCGCCATAGCCATGGGCCTTCTACGTTCACTCCGCCACAATGCGGTATCAGTGCTCTAAATCCAATCAGCGGAAATTAGGTGCACAGGGACACTACTCTCCTAGGGACAAGGAGGGGCGAGCTCAGAGCTGGTGTACCTGCAAATCCGTCCTCCAGGCTAACATCAGCTAATAAACCCCCTCAGCCTGTTCTGTTTTGTATTTTTGTAAAGCGGTTTACCCTTTTCTTTATCAAAAATGATTTTTATTTTATGAACAAATACATCATGCAAACAAAATTTTTGCAGCACAGCTAAAGGTATTATACTGAGAAGATCCAAACAGCAGCCAAAAAAGGTTGTTTACCTCAACTCTATTTCATGTCTCAATGTTAAAATGACTGCCTCCACATTCATAGCTATTCACTCTATTAATATGTCCACTGAATGATCCACCTTTACTGTAATGCTTGGATATCCACCATACATTTTGCAGTCAGAAAGAAACACATCAGACAAGAGTATAATGAACACGACCTTACTTCTGACTAATATCAGCCTGAAGAGAGTCCTTCACGGTCCTTTATTTTCCCTTTTTTACATGATTCTCTTGAAAGCTTAGGGTTAGGCTGCACTTGGAAAAGGCTCAGCCTGAACAGCCAGCATATGACCACCAGAGGGGGCCAATACCCTAGTGAGTAGGTTTGTGCCTACGGTTTCCCATATTTATACAGGATCTTGCATAAACTGCAACAAAAGCATGAATTAAAAAGTCATAATTTCTAAATATAAAATGTGTAAAATATTAGTTCCACTACTACGGTACAGAAAAGCACACCGTTTATCACGCGGTTGTTTAATTTTAATAAATGGATACACGTGCGTTTTATCAACACAACTGTTGATTTGGCCTTTAGAGGGCGCTCCAAGACAATGTATCCCACTGAGCAGGGTATTGCGAGGAATAATTTGACAGAGGATCCATTGCCAATTTAAAACCAATTCAAACCTAACGTTTTCTCTGTCGTATTTCCTAGCTTGCAGACTTGCCTGCTGATGTAATGCTTATTGTAACCCAAACCAATCTGCCGTTCTGTACATCAGTATATCAATAAATGTACACAGTGTAGCGTTTACGGAATGCTTCTACTCTTCGGGGTTCGGGCAGAGAGTCTGACTCCGATTTTAAACGGAAATTATGCTCTTTATTTCAACACATGCGCTTACGTCCGCCTTAACAAAGGAAGATCTGGCAGTGGAAAGAACTGCAAACACAGAGGAAAACACAGAAGGCCATCTAACAGGAAAACGAATCAGTCCACAGTGGGGGACTTTTAACACGCTATTTACATTAGTTACAGTTCGGAGGCTTGGCTTCCCAACAGCCCCCTCTGGGATGGCCGAAAGCTGCTTCCCATCCCCGTTACACAAGTTAAGTTCAAGTACTGAGTAATCTAAGGGGGTTTGAATCAACGGCAAACAAAGGCTGTCCAATAATCTTACCGGAAATATATAAACATAAATGCTACACACCAGCGGTCAACAATGGTTGAAAAAAAATTAAAATTTGTGAAATTAGTTTCTGTCAACGGTAAGAAAAGTGGATATTGGCTTAACAAAAGTTGATATTGGATTTTTGAAGTGTAGCCTCTGCTTTACACAAGAGGATATCAACAGTCAATATATAAATTTAAAAAAAAAAAAATCTAAAAATAAAAATCTAAATTTGGTTTCTTAAGAGTACGCGGACTACTGAGCAGAACTCAATGTGAAATTGTGTCTCTTTTTGAACGTTATTGAGAAGCATGAATTTTAACCTCAAATAATTTCCTTAAAAGACTAAGCGTTGGCGGCTGGGGCCCTGGGTTCAAGTCTGTTATGTATTGCCCATGCACATCGTTTTGTGCATAAAGGCCAAAAGGCAGCTGAGTACTGGAGTAAAGATAGGGAATGTCACAAATGTGAAAGGAATAAACACATTGAACATGCTTGTGAAAATAATGAAACAAAACAGACAGCCATTCTGTGCAACACACTGAAGAGGAGCTACATGGCTGGGTATATGCAGGGGAGGAGTTATTGAATGCTTTATCTGTTTCAGGCAGCGAACGCGGCTACTGGGTGACATCACCGCTGGAGGGAAGTGCGTGTGTGGGTGGAAACTGGAGCTGCTATCTTCAGAAAGAAATGACCTCACACTCCAGCCAACTGTACGGAATCTGAAGACCTACTCAGGTGAAACTGTTCCAGTTTGAGAGGCTGATGTGACAGCAGAGCTAAATAAACAGAAGACAACCCTGGCATTGGTTGTTATAAAAGTTCATCCATCCTCACTTGGGCGCTCATAGCTAGAGAAGTTCAATGTTAACAGGCAAGAAGTGTGCATCATAGGAAAAGAGGAAACCACTCTTAAGGTCTCAAGGTCAGACCTGTGTGACATGCCATCAAGCCAAATGTTTGGCAAGATAGATTTATGTCAAGCTTACCTCCAGGTGCATGTTGACATTGTACAGGTACCAGAGATTGACATTTGGGATTACTAAGGCACCGTCCTTAGAGTTCCAGAGAGCCGTGGATTGTCAGGGGTGCAGTGTAAGCTTTGCTATCTTCTGATAACAGAGAGTAACAGACAAGGAGCACTTAAGGAGCTGCCACACTGCAAAGAGATTGGTTTGTGGGTACACTTAGGAAAGTTGGATTATTTCTGACTGTCAATGGAGTACCACGGACGTGTGATTGACAGATATTCTGTTCATAAGGCATCCTCCGAGACAAAGGCCATCATTAAACACCTCAGACAACTGAAATCATTTCTAAGGCTTATCAGCTACTATGTTAAGTTTTTGCCCAAATTAGGAAACCATCACATGAGCTGTTAAACGAAAGCAGAACATGGAAGTGGACAGATGTCAAGAGGTGAAGAAAGCACTGTCCAAGTCGAAGGTGTTTACCCACTTAACCATAAATTTCCTTTTACAATTGTGGCGTGATGCCTCACCCAATACGGTGGGAGCTGTTGTCTCACACATTATGCCATTGGGTAAAGAGAGACCCATATATTTTGCATCATGAACAAAATTGAACGTTAAGCATTTCCTGTCCTGTATGGAAAACATTTTACTTTGCTCACTGACCACTAATCATGGTCTTTCCTTCACTTATTGTTGTCGGCGCTGCAGTATGCCCTCAGATATCATGTCAAAGCATCAAAGCAACATGGATGGTCTTTCCCAATCAGGCTTTCTGTGGGTATCCAAGCAGAAATATTCTACATAATTAAAGTGAAAAATGCTCCTGTGAATCCAAGAAAAGTGATTGTACAGAAAGATCCAGTGATGTCTAAGCTGAAATTATCATCCATGGAAAGCCAGCTAGTCAAACCTTTAGTTCAATCTCTAAAAATAAGCAAAATCATATAAAATACAACAATAAAGTAACCATTAGAGGGAGAAAAGTGTGTTTAGGATCCATGCCCCACTCCTCACACAACACTTTTCCAAATGGCAGATATGCCCAATGGTGATCTAAATACACCTGCTGAAGAGAAAGCTCCACACACAGCTGGACCTTCTCAAACCACCACACATGAAAAAGGTGGTTTAACCACAATACAAATTGCACAGGCACAAATGGAGAGATGCGGACAAAAGGATCAAAGCTTCAGACGTTGTGAAGGTGTCCTTGCACGCAACTATGGAAGAGGAAGCAAGAGGATCCAAGGCACAGTGTTGACACGAACAGGCCCCATCTCACACAAGATCCAAACAACCGACAATGTGGTCTGAAGAAGACACGTGGATCAGTTACGGTCAGCCTCAAAAAATGTCCGAGAACAACTGAGAACACTTAGGATGTGCCATGTCTGCGTCATCATCAAGACAAGGAATGACCTCAAGGGCCATTCTGTTCAGAGACGTCCATCACAGACAAAACCCAGTCTCCAAACCTGACATATCCCCAACCGTAGTGTTCACCTAGCTTTACAGGAGAGCCAAAATATGTCACTGTGTTCTGCTTTCTCCACCCACACTGTGGGTCTGCACAGTGCACACCTACCAAAACGACAGCCAAAATGACTTGGAATGTTATAACTCAGTGTTGTGTGGTCAAACTGGTGTAGGGAATTTTTGTTAAATGGTTTCATTCTATCCCACCTTAACTGAAAAGCTGCCAAATTCATTAGGAGGAAAAAAAGATTCCTTGAAAGAGTTTTCATAAAAAGGAGCAATAACAGCATAATTATTTCATTCGAAAGGAAGTGCACAGTAAATCTGCCAGAGATCGAGACTGAGGAAAGCTTATCAAAAGGTCCACACAGTGAAAACACATCCTACGGGGTTTGTCTTACTGCTGCACACCAAGATAACTTCATCTAGATGGGCTGTTAAATTGAATTAGATTAACACGTTGCAGTAATGATATCCTGAGTGAATTTCACTTGGGATTTTGCCACTAGAAAAATCTAAGCCATTAGAATGTAAAATTTGACCATGCTTCTAACATTGAAATAGAAAGAAAATCTTTACTCCTATTATAAATATATGCAATTACTACATACTTTATTATATGGATTGAACATTTGCAGAAGTTCCTCTACATGTGTTCTAATTGCACAATTAACATTTATTAACCTGTTAATGAGTGAATAATCTTAATTAATTTTTGAATAATCTTTTTTTAAAGGCTTAACTTCTGTAGGGTCTAGTTGTATACAGATGTATAGTTAGTTTATAGCTATAGAATTTAAATAATGTGAATAATATATTATACAGATTTTTGTCTGATTTGACCTGTGTTTTTTTGATGAGTGGACATCAAGCAGACTGAATTTTATTTTTATTTATTTATTTATTTATTTATTTATTTATTTATTTATTGTCCGGTGCTAAATTCAGAAATTCAGAAAATCCATAACAGGAATCTGATTCCAAAGGCAATAAAATGCCTTTGCTAAAGGATCTAGACACCAACTTTAGTGAGGCAAAACCCAGTTCAATTTTCACCATGTCCTGGTTAAACAAACCACCTCCGTTAATTACCCTGGTTTAATAAGTGGGATATGTCAGAAAGGATATTGAAAACACGTATTATTAGTTATAAAGACATGGTATTTGGGTTTAATTTCCCAGCTGAATAAACTAATTGGGAACTTTTTAATTAATCTCTGTGTAGGCAATAAAGAACCTCAAGGTCAGTGGCGTCTGATAGTTTGAAATAGCCTACCGTCTGGTGTTTATAATATACATATTTATTTATACATAAATAATAATGAGTGTACGTGTAGATGCCTGTCTCATAACGTACAGTTATTGAAAGCTGTACATATTAACACTTAATGGCCTCAAAAGTATACTAGCTACCACCCTAGGATGCCACCACGTTCCACTTTATGTAATATTTTCCAGTGACACCGCATAAACAACATAAAAATATATATGAATATATTTCTATTATCTTTATATAATTCTTCATTTTTATATATAGTATACTTATCGGGACTTTTCAATTAATTAGAACTCAATGCCATTTCCACTTTGATGTGTATACTGTCTCTTTGGATAGACCAATAACAGCTTGCCCTTTAACCGTTGCGCAAGCTTTGAGGGCTGTTTTACTGGCCATAGAGAATAGTTTCGATAGATCCCAGCTGTGGTCTTTGGCCAATGTCTCGGAGTTCCACGATGAATATGTTGTTTCTGTCTTTTCTCTTACTTTGCAGCGGTGCTAAACAGTCTTTGGCTAATGTGAGGGAGATTTATATTGCCGCCGTGGAGTTTGGATGGGATTACCATCAAACGAAAACCGTGGATTCGTCCTCGGAGCTAAGGTTACTGTTTGTTTGATTAATTATTCTCTTTTTTCGATATACTGCAATAAACAAACATGCTCCTATTTTATTTTATTTTATTATTATTATTAAAAAGCTTAAATATCACGCAAATCTGTGTAGCATAAGTCGTCGGCAATATACGGAATTTCCATCTGTTCGTTTTTTGATTTTGCTGTCAGTAAGGTTTTAAGTACAATTTTAAAATTTACATTTAATTAAATTTAATTAAAATTTGTATTTTCAAGTAAATGGGCAACATATACATTTACAATTATAAAATAATAACATAAATACTTAATAATTTAAAATAATACTTAATACGAGTAAACTATTTATCATGTACTGTATCAATAAATGTAATAGTAAATTACTTGCCTTCCACTTTTTTGAGATTTTTTGAGAATTTTATTTAGAAGACCTGTGTTTGCGTCACGCTCTGTTTCTCTGTCAGATTAAGTAATAATTATAATAATAGTTTATTTGTGCAGCACCTTCCATAGTGAGAGTCTTTATTTGTTATAGGGGAAATTCCCCGCGGTCCAAGGACGGCACAAAGCACTACATGAAGGCGATCTATTGGGAATATACAGATTCTTCATTTTCAACACCCAAAGCCAAGCCTCCGTGGATGGGTCAGTACACTGATACGAGTTTTTAAAGTTCTGCCTGGCGGTAAACCGAAAATGCCTGAAGAATGACCAAACCTCAGTTATTTGTTTGAGGATAAGAAAACCTGGCTATATTTAACAACAATTGTCAGCATAGGAATGTGCCAATTTAGCTAGATATCAAAAAGAGTTTCATGCTTTTTTACTCCATTAATTTCGTATTATTTTAGAAATGATTAGGAAATGTTGTATACTTAACACTTAAGAGTTTACCTCTGGATTTTTTTTCTTTTGTTGTTTAAAAAATGCATGATAATGATTTGAGTGAGGATCATGTTCCCCAATGATTGAAATATTGTCTTGTCTGTGCTCTAGGTATACAAGGTCCAACAATTAGAGCCGAAGTCAATGACAAAGTTGTGGTTCATTTCAAAAATTTTGCCTCCCACCCCTACAGCGTGTATCCTATTGGTATATCCTACTGGAAGCAATCTGAAGGTTAGTGGTTAGCCTTTGAAGTCCATGTCCCTATGGAACTCCTCCAAACCCAAAATTTACAATGTTGTGTTTTTTTTTTTTTACACGTCGGATAGCTTCTGATATTTTTAAAGACTGCTGCTTGAAACCAAGGCTCGTAGCAACACTGACCTCACCGGAGGTAAGCCTTGTGCATGTAAACGAAACATGGATATTCTTTATAGGGGCTGGCTATGAGGACGCCACATCCAGACAGGAGAAAGAGGATGATGCCGTCGCTTCTGGTGGCTATTACCGCTATGTATGGGACATTCAGCCAATCAATGGTCCCACAAAGACAGACTCAGACTGCCTCACATATTCCTACTCCTCCCATGTAGACATTGTCAGAGACTTTAACTCTGGTCTAATCGGTGCACTTCTCGTCTGTAAGGCAGGTTAGTAACCCTGATCTGTTTTCATCCGCTCAAAATCCAATGCAACCCACTAGGTGCAGATAACTACCGGTCATAAACTTTCCATGCAGGGGCCCTACAAAGTGATGGGCAACAGAAAGTTCCAGAATTCATCCTGCTCTTTGCTGTGTTTGATGAAACAAAAAGCTGGTATGGAGAGTCAGGGATGTCATTGGAAAGAGTCCAAAAGATTAGAGAGAAAAAGCTCTATCATACCATCAACGGATATGTCAACTCAACCTTACCAGGTATCACACTCATATGCTTAATATGGTATCAGTAAAAGTAAATCTGAAATATCAAGCAGTATGGTGTTACAAAAGTTCTGCTGTTTTGTTTTTATCAGTTGTATTTACAATCTCATGCTGCTGTGATGTTTAGGTCTGAAGATGTGCAAGAAAAACAATGTGTTTTGGCACCTGATTGGAATGGGCTCTTCCCCAGAGATCCACTCCATTAATTTCCAAAAGCACACCTTGCAGGTGAAGCACCACAGAAAAGTGTCCCTGGAGGTGACCTCTATGACATTTGCCACAGCAGAGATGAAGCCTGTAGCTGCTGGGAAGTTCCTAATTTCCTGCCTGATCCACTCTCACCGGTTAGGTAAAGTGTGTTCTTGCGTTCTCTTTGTTCTCACCAAACAATCTCAACTTCAGCTTCCTGTTTGGTTTATTGTTTCAAGTATGAATTGATTGTTCTCAGCAAAACGTCCTTATGCATTTTTAAGAAAAACTAAATAGATTCAATGCAACTTAATTAACAGGTTTAGAAAGTTCCATTCCTGTTCTGGTGATGACAGGACAGCATATTGTCTTTAATTATTATTATTATTATTATTATTATTATTATTATTATTATTATTATTATTAATAAACATCATATCTTTTCCAAGCTGGTATGAATGCATACTTTACAATAGAGGATTGTCCTGAGCCGCCAGCTAGTCTGGAGAAGAGGTATGCCATCCACACAGATGACTATGAGTATGACATTGCCCTTGATGACGTGGTGTCTACACTTATGGTGCGGTCCACTGTGAAGCTCAAGCCCAAGTTGTGGATCCATTACATCGCTGCGGAGGAGATCACATGGGATTACGCTCCCAATCTCAACGAAAGAGACCGGTATACCTACATCAGCATAACTACAGATTTCTTGCACTGTTGACACTTTTCAGTTCATTAATGTCGCAGGTCAAAACCTTCCTCCGTGTTGTCACATTTCAGGGCATCGGAGTACCTTAAGAAAGGTCCTCAGCACCTGGGGAAGGAATATAAGAAGGCTGTTTATGCTGAATACACTGATAAAAGTTTCACCCAGTTAAAAAGGGTGCCTGGAGTCGTGGGTCCTGTGCTACGAGGAGAGGTTGAGGATAAAATTATGGTAAATGTGACCTATGGTGAACTTGTTCTTAACTTGAGCCTTTAAAACACCCTGTAACATGCAACATTTATGGTGATGATGACGGTGATTTCATAATGGTGAATTATCTCTTTTCACTTTCCTTCAGATAGTATTCAAAAATCGGGCCAGTCATCCTTTTAACATTTACCCAATTGGCCTTACCAGCATCGGTCAGGAGGGCAAAGTGTTAAAGGGTAAGACCACCTCACCTGATGCACGGTGGCCATTAGAATATTCGTTGCAATAAATCCACACCATTCTGTCCGTCAAAAATACTGATATTAATTTATTTGTTTGCGTTGAAAGACCTGAGAGACCACGCTGTTAAGCCCAACGAGACCTTTACGTATTCTTGGACGATCGCACCGGAAGATGGACCCACCAAGGCCGATCCACGGTGCCTGACCCGCCTGTATCAGAGCACCATTGACCCAGTCCGAGACGTGGCGTCTGGGCTCATGGGCCCCCTTGTTGTATGCTACAGAAAGACCCTGGACAAAAGAGGCAATGTAGTAAGAAGCCCTTCACGTTCCGTGCACTTTCACTAATGAGTTAACTCATATTACACCGCTTTAGTCAATGTATCGATTGTATTTTAAAACCATAATGACATAGATGGGTCATTCTCTTGCTGTAGTCAAAATGAATGTCAAAGCATATGTTTATCATAGTACTGTTTTTTTTATTTCCAGTTGATGTCGGATAAAGAGAAGCACTTAATGTTTACAGTTTTCGATGAAAACAAAAGCTGGTATATTGAGGAAAACATTCAAAAGTACAGTCAAGATCCGTCAAAGTTGGACCCTACCGACCCTGAATTCTACAACTCCAACGTCATGTACAGTCAGTATATTTTGTATCATAGCACAAACATTTTAAATTGTGTAATATTTGCATTATGCATCAGATTTCAGTACTTTGTATATTAATTACTAAGAATGTAATGTCTCTATGTTAAGATTAATATAGTTAATAGTCATATTTGCTTTGTTGTAAGTTGTACATGCACCAAGTTAAATTTTTAAAGAGGAGAGTAGTTTCCAAATCTTCTGAAAACTCTTCCGATACAATTATAACAGAATAATGATTTTAAAGCAGTTATTATGTCCAGTATCATTGTAATGAATTTCATCATTAGAAAACAATTTAGTCTGATAGAAATATGGGTTCTGGAATGGATCGGTGAAGGCGAAGTTTCCCAGCTTGAATCCAGTTCATGCCGACTGTGACCTGGAGAGCACAGTGGCTGCACACAATTGGCAGAGCACCGCCCCACCAGGGGTTGGGTGTATCAGCAGGCTTCTCCCAGCTTGTTGCAAACAAGCGTCTCCTACCGGCTTCCCAGGTGCTTGCAGCACCCTTGAGAGGGATGTGCCTCTCTTCCAATCAGCGCTGAACCGCTTTTGCAAGCTGTGTCGCCTGCACTGTGAAAAAAGAGCTGGGTGGCCCACAGGCGAATAGTCGTAGTTCCTCAGCCTCCCTGCATGTGATCATGGGTTATAGGACAATTGGTGTTGAAATTGGGTAGAAAAGATGATGAGTTAAAAATATTTAAACAAATATTTTTCAGTTGATCAAGTTAATCTTAATGTCGTTCTCTGATAACTTTTTTAAGAAAACATTTGGTGCACAACATTTTATATTCCAAAAATATGCTTGATTTGATGGTTGAGCGTGATGTAAAAAAGTTTTCTCCCTCTGAGACACTAGCATAGAATTACAGGTGGTACTATTGGCATGGAAACTCTTATCTCGGTTTGGAGAACATCCCTGGATGGAACTTAGCGTTCCCCTGCTGGCTTGCCAGGCAATGCTGACCATTCTTCTCATTACAGATGTCAACGGCTTAATGTACAACAATCTGCGCTTCAAGGTCTGCTTGGGAGACGTCACCTTCTGGCACGTGCTGAATGTAGGCACCCAGAGCAACTTCCTGTCCGTCTACTTCACAGGCAACACCTTTGAGCGAGACAAGGTGTATGAAACCGTTCTAACTCTTTTTCCTATGACTGGGGAGACTGTCAGCATGGAGATGGAGACTCTTGGTAATGTCGGCCATGTTGCATGAAACCAATTGTATTGTTCTTGTTTGGCAGATGTATTTTAAATTGAATTTGAATTGAATTCATGCCTGTTAACAAGGAATTATAAAGGTTTTATGTTTGGACCCTCCTTTATATAACATGCATCGTGCTGTAAAAAAAAAGTGATTCACTTTGTAGCTTAATTCACCAAATGGATGTGTGATTGCAGGTGAATGGGATATAAGTGCTTTGGATGACAGTCTCAAAAACCGTGGCATGAGTGCCAGATACACCGTTCTTCCATGTGGCCAAAACCTTCTCTTAGTAGACAGTGAAGATGACTATTACTTTGAAGATTATCTCAACGGAGACATCGCCAGGAGTGCTGGCAGGAAGAACATGACCTTGGCTGTCAGAGTGTGCAGGAGGCCAGTCAGAAACAGCACTCAGACTTCATCTACGAACAGCACTGAAAGCAACAGTGGGCAGCCTCTCTGTGTGGTCAAGCACATCACCCTGAGCCAAGATGGGGGGAACGCTGCCTTCTCTCAGGGGGACGTCCCTGAGGAGGTCCTGCGGGAGCTTGAGAGAGACATAGAGGTAAGCGCCACCAAACGTCAGGAGCGGTCCCTCTCAGCGGAGAACCGACCAATGGCCATCCAGAAGGAAGACGGAGGTGACCCTTTACTGCTGCTCCCTGAACTGGCGGGTCTGGAACGAAACCGCACTTTCACGGACCCCGATGGCCCTACATCAACACCCACACATTACGGAACAGCGGAGCTGGAGGAGGACTATGTCCACACACTGCTTCCTGGTGAGGCTACTGAGAATGGTCATGGAGATGACAGTGAACGTATCAAAGAGGACTCTTTGACTGACAGTCACCTGAAACATCCTCGCCGGCCAGGTCGCGCCCAGGACCAGAAAAGCCCACCCATTTTGGCATGGCCCACCGTGGACACCAAGTCACATGACTGGAAGAAGTTGCTTTCTCAGGAGACCAGAGGAAAGAGCACAGGGGAAGACAAAAAACGAATAGAGCGAGGAAATGAGGATCTGAAAAAAAACCTCCCTCTAGAGCAGGAAGATTTAAGGCAGACTGGAATGGTTCACAGCAGCCCGAGTCATATGGCTTATAGTAACAATGCCCTAGACAAACAGCCTATGGTAGCGCAAGCTCTGGATTCCCAAGCAAACTTCTCAAACAACAGCAACAACACCTGGAGCGAGAAGGGCTTGGAGTATGATGACTACAGCGATGAGGAAAATACAACTGTAACATCCTCTGACTTTGAAGAGGATCTGGATATCCGATCCACAGAAGGGAAATACCGCAATTACTATATTGCCGCAGAGGAGATCATGTGGGATTATGGCATCAAAAAACCCCTGCAACTCATAGAACAAAGGTAACATATAAAAACCAACATATGGAGTCCTACTTTACTCCTACAAACTGGTAATGGTAACGATTACAAACTGCCTATAATTGCAAACTTTCTAAATATTATTTTTACATACAGTACTGAGCAAAGTAAAAGTCAAATGTTAAAAAATTCTGTAAAGTTTCAAATAAATACAATAAAGCTAAAAAATAAAATTTAGTCTGACCCCCCTTTGCCTTTAAAACTGCATCAATTCCCTACACTGTCATGCAGTTTTATAAGACAATCGGCTGGTAGATTGTTCCAAGCATCTTGGAGAACCTTCCACAGTTCTTCTACAGACTTTGGCTGTCTCGATTGCTTCTGTCTGTCCAGGTAATTCCAGACAGCTTCGACGATGTTGCGATCAGGGCTCTGTGGAGGCCATACCATCGGTTAAAAAACTTCTTCTTCTTCTTTTGGAAAATGAATGCTTGGACATCTAAAAGTTACTTTTCTACCGACACACTAATGCAGAAGACAAAAAATAAACATCAAACACTGAAAAAAAGCTAATGTGCCTAAGATGAGTGCCTTGTATTGCAATAGAAATGAATATGTATCTCTAGTGATTAATAGTTGTATATGCCATAGAATTTAACTGCAACTCAATGTGTAACAGTACACAATTTGTAACTTTTATATCACATTGAAATACTTATCGAGTGATTTGTATTGCTGGCTTTGTCGAAAGAGAGATGGTAAAAGGAATACGGAAGTTCCTCCCAAAATACAAGAAAGTGGTGTTCAGGGCATACCTTGATAAGGACTTCAAGCATCTCGCCCCACGCGGAGAGCTGGAGGAACACCTTGGGATCATGGGTCCAGTGATCAGAGCAGAGATCAATGACTTTGTCACTGTGAGTGTTAAGTGCATCCCATTCGGCCTCAGGATAACTCGCCCGGTTATTATTAATACGCTTGTCCTTTTTGCTCAAGAAATGTTGGTACTCAACGTGAACTTGAACCAAAAAGGCTGAGTAAAAATGGCATTGTTGTTTATCCATTTGATCTTATTCTCAAAATATGAGATAAGTGTAACGTTACATTTAGTTAAAATTGTTAAAGTCACATTGAGTCACAATTATTGGCATCCCTAGAAATTTTTATGGACAAAATCTATTCCAATTAAGATTTTAAATTCATCTGAGTCATCTGAGAAAAATAATTATTTCTTGATAAAAAAAAAACAACAACATTTAGGGTCAGACTCATATTTTGAATGTAAGCTCAAGCTGAAATACAACAATACAATTTTTTGTTGATAACCATTTTTGTTCAGATTTAGGTACGGTGCCAATAACTCTTGAGGACACCTGTATTAAAGTGAATTCACTGGAATTGACAGAATTTGCATTACATTTTCTAGGTGACCTTCAAGAATCTGGCTTCTAAGCCCTTCTCCTTCCACCTGCATGGGGTTTTTGACAAGAGACAGGGGGTGGAGTTTGGGGAGTCCCCTGCAGAGGCTGTTCAGCCAGACGAGATGCGCAGGTACAACTGGAAGATCACAAAGAAACAGGGCCCCTCCCCTAAGGAGTTTGACTGCAAGGCCTGGCCTTACTATTCAAACCTCAACATGGCAAGTAGGATTGTCACCTGTCCTCAGATCTGTCTCCTTAAACTAACTCAACTGCATCTATAACAAAGAGGCATGTTACTATGCACAACACGTTTTATGATGTCAGACACAAGTTATAAACATTTGATTCGGACGCAATTTTAATGGTAAATTAAATTGTGTGTGTGTGTTCGTGTGTGAAAAACAGGAGAGGGACATTCACTCAGGGCTCATTGGCCCGCTTATTGTCTGCAAGCCTGGCACCCTCCACTCCACATATGACCTTCAACCTGGCATCCAGGAGTACCACCTCCTCTTTACCATATTTGATGAAACCAAGAGCTGGTACTTTGATGAGAACCTGAGTAGGTTCTGCAGCCCGCCCTGCCGTGTGGAAAAAGAAGACCCTCAGTTTAAGATCAAAAACAAATTCTCTGGTGAGGAGAGAACTACTCCACAATGGTTTGGTTTGAAAATGCTTATCTTATGTTTGTTTTTTGTTTTTTTGATGAGCGTGGTCCTGGTTGCATTATTGGTCTCGATAGCTGTTCTTGATACCGTTCTTGATAGCTGGTCTTGTTTGCTCCTTCCGTTAGCGATCAACGGTTATGTGGCGGAGACGCTACCTGGCCTGCTGGCGGCGCAGCACGAAGTGGTCCGCTGGCACCTGCTGAACATGGGCAGCAATGGGGAGTTCCACGCCGTGCACTTCCACGGCCTCCCCTTTACCGTGCGCAAGGACCAGGAGTACCGCATGGGCATCTACAACCTGTACCCCGGCAAGCGCGCAACCTCCCACGTACCTTTAAGTCCATGAGACAGCGGTTCTTCAGCCGTTACATCTTTATGGTTTTCAACCATTTTAAATTGCTCACTTTAGAAAAAAAACACACGTTCGCAATAAATCAAAGGAACACTGGACATTTTCCAGACATGTGTTGCTCAATGTCAAGGCCTCAGTGCAGTATTTTTCACAGCAGCAAGTCCATTAAGACTAACTTTTAGCTTTTTTCCCTGTGATTTTAAGCAAGTGCTCAGCTGAGCAAAAGCTCTCTGATACGAGGCAGGTGTTTCTGAGGACAACACTGTGAGTTGGTTACTCCCCCTTGTGTGTCGCTCAGGCATTTCTGGGACGGTGGAGATGAGGCCAGTTATGGTGGGCACTTGGATGGTGGAATGCACCATCGGAGAACATCAGGCCTCAGGAATGAGGGCCAGGCTCTTGGTCTACAACCCAAGTGTGTTACATTTTATTACACCGTCGGTAGCATTGATACCAAAATAACGAAAAATTACCCTTTCAGTTAACCTGCCACTTGTCTTGTTATCTTTAACAACGATCCCTGCAAAAGCAATAACATTTTTGTTTCAACGCGAGTCAGCTGTAACTGCACCAAATTTCTAAGGCTTTAAGGCTTCTCTTACAGAGTGTGCTGAACCAATGGGTATGCGGACAGGAAGAATAGCTGACTTCCAGATCTCAGAGAGCGGACACTATGGTAACTAAGCTTCTGTTCTAATTTCTTAATACAGTAGCCTTTCACACTGTCATTAAAGCTGAGTAACCGAGCAGCGTAGATTTTCTCTATTTGGGCTGCTCCAGAAAATCAATAAACTGGTTATTTTTTTTAATGCAGCTGATTTTTACCTTATTGAGAACTGCTTATTAATACAGACCAGAATTAACCTATTTACGAACCAAAAAGGCCTAAACACTTTTCTGTGTCGATGGCCTAAACACTGAAACTTTTTTTGTGTCGTTGGCCTAAACACTGAGACTTTTCTTTGTCGTTGGCCTATACAAGACCCACTGTGCAGGCATGAATGGCTGACTGGTTAGGATTGGATATCTGAATCTGCCTTGTTTGTTTTTTTTAGGTGATTGGGAGTCCAGACTAGCGAGGTTAGAACTGTCTGGCACAATAAACGCCTGGAGTGGGGTGGACAACTTGTCTTGGATTCAGGTGCTAACTAACTGTTCCACCGGTGTTTTGTGAACACAAGATTTTTGGGAAATTACTATGCCAGGAAATTAGTTGTTAAGAAATGTTGTTATGCAACATTTTCCCATTGGTCCTTGAAGTGAGAAGGAAACATAACGAAAACGCCTTTTTCATAAAATAAAAGGACATAATTCTAACATTCACAAAATTTATCAGTGTTAGAAATATTTCTCTTTATCAAAGATAACAGAGTCGCTGGAGTCTTTGGGCATTAGAGTTTACTTGCAAGGAGCCGATACATGTACTTTGCTGAGTACAGCATCGACGGACGAGCTCTGCTCCGCAGTCCAATTTTAAGTTTTTGGATTACACAACCCCAAAAGCACACAAGTCATTGTTAAAGTACATCAACCGGGACCCTCTGTTCCTGCTCAAGGCCTCATTATGTTTCCTGCTTATCATACAAGGAGTTACTCGACTACTCCCTATTTCTTTCTTCTTGCTTTGCAAGTTAGCTTGAATATTTATCACACAGGTGCATACCCTAATA
>JAOYSI010027662.1:3849-17938 GCA_025775065.1 Hiodon alosoides
CCAGGACACACTTCTCGTGGACCACAATGTCCTACCCTGACCCAGGACACACTTCTCGTGGACCACAATGTCCTACCCTGACCCAGGACACACTTCTCGTGGACCACAATGTCCTACCCTGACCAAGGACACACTTCTCGTGGATCATTTGTCTGGTTTCTAAGCTTTCCATACACAATAAGCAAGAACATTATGTTCATAGCGATAATTACCTCTCTTTTAGGAGTTAGGGCCTTGCCTTGATTTGTCCTAGATACACAGTAGAACCTAGAGCCTGAAACTAAGATTTTAAAAGTGCCTCTTAAAGGACAAACACGACTTAAAAAACAAGATGGACGGTAAGAGAGCCCCTGGACAGTAAAGTTTGGGGGTGGTTTATCTCTGAAAAGCGATTGCCGCTGCTGGTGTCTGGATCACCTCACCAGCCCCACCAGGAACGCTGACAGTCGGTTATTCTCAGAGGCCCTCGGGCTGACCTTGAGAACCCGGAGGTGACTGGAACGAACCCTTTGATTCGCGTGCCGTTGGCTGACACCGCCACTGCAGGTTCTTAATGGGGGGGGGGGGGGGGGTGGAATGTGGAACAGAGGTCATCCCAGGGGGGTCTACTCTCCCACCCCAAGCCTCCCCTTATCGACCCAACTCAATACAAACATTACATTGCTTCACTTTGAGCACCATTAATTGTTCCTGCATGCCGAGTATCCGAAATTCATACATCTCGAAATGTTTAATATTCATTTGAGTTGACTAAATTCGGTGTCTCAGAACATTAAATTAAATGGTCCCAATTTACTGCTCATTAAAGGTAACATGAGCAAACCATTACTATACCTTTTACCAAAAAAGATTTTTATGGTTTCAGCATTCAAACCTGCATTGGAATAAGTCAGATTAGGCTCTCCTAAAGGGTCCTGGGCTCGGTTAATTGCCCATTAACACTCATTAACACTCATTAACACTCTAGTCAAATGCAAGGAGGTCTCGGCAGCAATCAGAAAATCACCTGGGTCAATGCCCAGCAGCCGGGGGGGAATCTTCCAGCACCTCTGAGATTAGATTGTGTCTGCCCAGGTGACACAGGCCTTGCCTTCCCCCGGCTCCAAAGGCCCATGTGCGTGAGGCCTGGAGCTCATGGGCGTGAGGCCTGGAGCTCATGTGCGTGAGGCCTGGAGCTCATGTGCGTGAGGCCTGGAGCTCATGGGCGTGAGGCCTTCCACACGGGGCCCCAGATGGGCTAAGAGGACAGCTCTCAGCAGAAGTCACACTGGGTCACCTACACATGCCAGACAATTCCAACAGCAGCATGCCGTAACCAAAATTAGGCCGCAGTGGAAAATGTGACTCAAAGCGCTGCCAGGCCGGCTACTTAACACAGCACACAACGGAGGGCTCTTTGCAACCCCCTCTACCCTTCCCTTTCTGAAGCCCAGGCCAGCAGGCTGAAACACATTAATCACCAAGCTGGAAGAAAAATGCTTACATTTGTTTAAGACGGACGCCCGCCCTTTCGATGAGGGGCGACTGTGACGGTGGACTGGGACGGTGGACTGTGACTTTGAAGGACACTAGTGCTATACTAGTGTCGGTTAAGGGTACACTTTTACCTGATCGATTACCTGTCGATTAACCTCGGGTTAGTGAAACTTCTCCCTAGCACTCCCCAGTGCAAATGCAAAACGCACTCACCACTATTGTAATAGCGTTTGCTTACTTACTAACTCAGCCACACAATTTAAATTGTTCAGCTGTGCCTTTCAGTACTATCCTGCCTGGACATGTTGTGCCCTGCAGTCAATTCTGTTAGTCTAGGTTCACAACAACGATAACAGCCTCAGCAGTACAATGCACTGGAGAGGCATTCAATGCTGATATTTTTTTTATGTCAAAGCCTTAAAATTTCAGTAACACAAAAATTATAGTTCCGGACATTTGAAACTGAATGGAAAAAAAACATCAAAGCTGATTATATTTTTATACAAATAACCCCATTTGCCATAGAAGTATGGAAGAATTCCTGGATAATTTTATGGCAGTCACTTCAAAAATGTTCCCTCAGTTCGAGAAAGTCTACTACCAGGGTCAAATCAAAAATCAGAGATTTAAAAGAGGGCGCCTTTAGTCACGTGAACGTGCGCCACAAGGAAAAATACAATAATTACACAAAATAACATGGTGGGCAAGTCAACAAGCAACCTCTCCTTCAATGATATGCTGTTAGACGTCACCGCAAAAATGAAAGCAAGATGTTTAGTGCGAAATACAAAATTACCGAATGCCCTTCAAATTAACTAGGGGGGTAACTTCTGAAGAACAAGCACACATCACTTACTCCACCCACATTCCAATCTCTTCAGCCAGGGAGAGGCTCCCTTTTGACGGAAAGTACTTTGAACTACCCGTGTCTTTAATAGGCTCCCTACTACCGACCTATCAATTTGAATGAATAACATTTAAAGTAACAATAATTTTTAAATCCATGTCATATCTAATCGCCGACAATATAGAATTGTTTAAGTAATTTCTTAAATCGGCCGGTATATAAAAATACATACACCCTTGAATTTGCCGATATATAAACACACATACACCCTTAAATTGGCCGATATATAAACATACATACACCCTTGAATTGGCCGATATATAAACATACATACACCCTTGAATTGGCCGATAAATAAACATACATACACCCTTAAATTGGCCGATATATAAACATACATACACCCTTGAATTGGCCGATATATAAACATACATACACCCTTAAATTGGCCGAAATATAAACATACAAACACCCTTGCCGGTGTGGTGACACGGTGCATCCGAACCGTACCAAATATAATGCATGGGATTTGGGACACGTTTCTTTCGATGCTAGGATTTTATGTTATTAGACAATTTAAAAGGCTCTGAAGTGGACAAACTGAGAATTCTTAGGAATGCATCAACAGTGCGTAAAGGCAAGTTTAAAAGTTCGCCAAGGAATATGGAGTGAAGTTCCCCCCTTACACGCGCTCTACTTAAATACACTGGTACAAAATGTCTCCCCAAAAATCAAGTTAGTATTGTTGCATCAATTATAGAAAATGAAATAAAACGTAACCATCCCCAAACGGGCAGTCATAATTTTTGCATGGTAGTTTTTCCACGATGATCACTTTTCTCCAGCGGCAAACTCGAGAAACAGCCACAACATAGTTTGTAGCATTGTCCCACATCTAGAACTCATGCCCCTTTCTAATCATACAGTGAATGCCCCCACGCAACTACAAACGTTTCTTAAGATTTACGCATTCACATTTATCTGGTATATGCTGCAATATATGTCTGTCTTAATATGATCAGATACTGTGCGCCTGGTAGTCTCAATTTGGCTATTAATAGATGTATTTATAAATAACATGTGGGTATTTATAACTAGCTTTATTATAAATAATAACATTTCCGTACCGTTTTCCCGATCAACATAGACTTTTTAGTAATCAGTAAGAACCGCAAGCGTGTCAGAGAAAACACAAATAATTAGCACTAACTGTACTCCCAGAATCTACCAACCTGTGGAAGGGCAGCTCCTGCGGCTTGACCACGCGTTTTTCAAAGGGCGTCAACAACATTTAGCTGTTTTTTTTTCTGGTCGTATACCGGTTGCTTGTCCAATCAGAAAAGCTGTAAAAAAAATACGCTTAACTCGTGTTAATGCTAGAGTACTTGCGATTGGCCAAGTGTTATCGCGATTTACTATTGGGGGTTTACGTGACCTTTATACATACTTTCCGATTCCGTATTTTGTACTTTACGCCACTGTCAATAAGGACTGACCCACGCGGGCAGATTTAAGTCCGTTTCTTTATTTCTTTTACTAAGTTTACTTTGGGTTAGTCCCAAACAAAAGTCCGTGTCCCGTGTTCATCACTCAACTAATTATATATTCTATTAATTTTAATATTTTAGTTGTAATACCATCATAAGTTAAAATAATATGCTTTTGCGTAGACGCTCTTCAGCTGACCCTTCAGCAATTTCCCACTTACTACTACTCATAGTAGTAAGGGGGCTATATTTACAAATGTTTGAGTATTATTTAAAAACTGTTTACATTTATGATAAATACTGCCGCTATCATAGACTACGTGTAAAAGTTTTACAAGTCAATTAAAAGGAACAAAACCGATTTTTATATAAACTTTGTGGACATTTTTAGCGTTCTACTATTTGAGATAAATCTAGATGCTGTTTAAAAAAAATGTCAACTCAACCCTGCTTTGAAACTTAACGATCCAAACTTGAATATTATGCAACGATATAATAATTTAACGAATCAAGATAAGAACATTTCTACACTAGCCTACTCTTGATAACGTAACAATCCTGATAGTGAAAGGCGACCTGTTGACGGCGGAGTTTAACATTAAAGGTCTAGGACTATCCTTAGCTTAACAATAGCACACTCTAGAGATCAGATATCAGATGGATGTATGCATGTATAGTAAAAGGACATTCCACAGCACACTAGAATTCATTTGCATGTTCACGTTGAAACAAAGCTACATGAAATATCTAAGAACATAAGACATTTTAAAAATAATTTGATGTATTCCAACATATTATGTACATTAAAGGTATGTGTGTGTGTGTGTGTGTGTGTGTGTAAATAATTCTAATGATTCAGTATTCAATACGTTTTTCTTCAGTTATAATCATTGAATTTGATCTTGATTGTATCGCATGTTTGTAATTGCTTTTTAATGTTATCGCCGTTGTAGCATTTGTCTTTGTACCGACCTGCCGGACTCGTCAATAGGTCACGCTAGCTCAGTATCTGTTATTTCCCGTTAACCCCTAAACTGCGGCACTTTTGTACGTCGCCCTGGATAAGAGCGTCTGCTCTGCAAAATGTAATGTGAATGTAAATTGCAAAAATCTATCATGAAGAATATCATGAGAATATCATGTTTAAATACAAAACCCAACTGTGATATACCGGTTAAGGTTAAGGCGACAGCCTTGTAAACGAAAGACTCGGGTTCAGGTCCCACCAGGTGCGCAATCTCAGTTGCTTCAGTAAATGTCCAGCGGTATAAATCTGCTTAATCCAGCTGTAATCAATTTAAACTAACGTTTAAAAATCGCCCACTGGTTTCTTTTAATCCTACTATAATATTTAATTATTAACAAAGTACAAAAAGTTTTCAAATTACTCATCGTTCTGGTTACCCCATCAGTGTAGCATTGTGTACAACTGAGTGTCTTTGTGAAGAGGAATCAAGTTCAATCTGAACAACTGTCAGCGGGTTGGCTGGATTGAAAGTCAGTGAACCACAGAAAATCTGACAGACGAGGTGGTGCACGGTGGAAGCGGCTGTATCTAAAAATCGAGTTTTGACAGCAAGCCCTCTGCTAAAACCACATAACTCTGACCATTTGTCGTGGCTCGGGAATATTTTAATGTCCACCGTGCATTGTCAATGCTAAATTCACAATGTTATTCGAATATTTCTTACATTTATTTAAGTTGTACTTATTGGTGTTTGTTATATTCCTTTGTTCATAATCATTTAGAATAATTTTTGAGTTAAACCTGATATAATTTTTATTTAGCTTAATTTGATTGCGGGCTGCCTGGCAATAAAACCATGAATCGTTTTAATTGGGTGCTAATTTGATCTTGTTCGCTCTCCATGGTGCTGTTTTCTAGATGATTTATCTAACCCATCATATGTTTTCAGGACAATATGATTCTGATCTGTAGCTGTTCCAATTGGATGAAGTGCATTTTAACTCATATGTTGACATCTCTTGATTTTTCGGGGTTGTCTTGACTGAGTATATCCGGAATTTTACTCGTTTAGGTGTACGCTACATTTGGAGAGGTAAATTAAGATCCTGGCTAAGGTCTGAAATGTTCAGACCAGTGTCGCAATTGAGGCGCTCCGCCAGGAACCCCCGCCCTAAAAAAACAAAAATACATCTATGAATGCAGTATACAATAATATCCCAGTCAATCAAGCAAGACAATATGACGACCAACTTCAGGTTAGGTACTTTTCTCTGGTACAAATACCTATTTGAACCAGGATCAGTATTGCGCCACAACATTTTCAAACATGTTTTGGGCAAATGTTTCCAAATTCAATATTTTCCTGTACTATCCAAAGCGAGGGTAATCACAAATATCAGTCTGTTAAAACAGTGTTAGATGCATGTAGTTGTGTACAAAAAATAAGTACTCTTTAAGCAATGCGAAAGGGGAGGGGGTTGGGTCAATAGAGCTCTATATTAGTCACACGTAAGGACAGGAAATGCGTGCAGCACAATAGATTTTTAAGCAGTTATCTGAAAGAGATGTGTCAATCAACGAATCAATACCCAAACCTTGCCCTCCACAACAATCTTTTTTACGGACCTGGATGTCTTTTGTGGTCGTTTATATTACACGCAGAGTGCTCGCCTGAAACACATTTTCTTAAGACGCTACAAGCAAGAATCCGCATTTAAAACAAAACTCAGTTGAATTAGTCTTGGTAATAAAATACATCAAACCAGTTATCTGTAGCAGAAAGCTATCTATTCCAATTGAGCAATCGGCTCTTCAGATGTTCAAATACGAATTGCTCAATCGTCGATCTTAGAAGTTAATCATGAATAAATGCTGCCAAAGGTGAATTCACAGTTGTTGTTCAGAGAGGAAGACAACAAGGAAAAGATCCTGGAGTCTGAAGAGGAAAACATTCATATAGTGTTTAGTACAGACATCAAAAGCCTCCAATGAGATGAGGTTAAGGGTCACCTTGACCACCACCAAACCCAAATCAATCATCAATTTTTTTTTTTTTTAAATATGTAAGATTTTAATTTTAAGAGCCGTTTTAGATATAACAGAAAATGCAATGGACGTTCACATTAAATATATGTACGTATTTGAAATGTTTTTGTTTTTTTACCATTTTATTTTGGTTATTCTGCCACCTGCTGGCCATTTGTTACTATCACGTAGAACCATGTTTAAGGCGTTAACTGGGATTGTGGCGCAGTCACTAATTACCGAGTGTCTCAGAGTCACCGAGTTCAGCCACAGTTTTTTTACTGTGTAAATAGAAGTGAGTTTAATCCCTGTTATTTGTTATTATATCCTTTTATATAAAGCTTCTTTGATACGTTGTTGATTTGCAATCAATATTACCCAGGAATCTATTTAATCTGGAAATGATAGCGCTCTTCATTAGTCACACGTAATGACAGGAAATTCGTGAGGCACAATAGATTTTAAGCAGTTTTCGCAAGGAGTTTCCTAGTATTACAAGTTTGTTTGTTTTTTCCTCAAATATTTAAGCAATTTAAACAAACGAAAGGAATCAATACACAAAACTTCCCAAGCACAACAATTTTTTACGGAACTTTGATCTTTTATGGTCGTTTACACACAAAATGTCACGCTTTAACCTTTAGTTACCTTTAGAGTTCAAATACAAATTGCTCAACAGCCTATCGAAGTTAATCATGAATAAAAGCTACCAAAGGGGAATTCACAGTTATGAAAAATGGAACAGGTCAGAGTGGAAGGTTCGAAGTGGAGACATATTCATGGTGATCAGTACAGACACGAAACGCCTCCATTGAGATGCGGTTAATAGTGGTCAACCTTGTAATAGATGCTGAATTCGGGATAAGAGGAGACATATTCATGGTGATCAGTACAGACACGAAACGCCTCCATTGAGATGCGGTTAATAGTGGTAAAATATGACATTTCACCGTGCTACACTCATTGGGGAGCAGTTCGGGTGTCACCCATGTTACACAGTGGTGTCCCCCTGCCTGGTTATGGAAGGAGCATCACTGTCATCCTCCCAGCTAACTAACTCTGATGGCTGGCAGTACTGCTGCTAACTGTAGCTGGGGCTTTGAAGAATGGTTCCATCATTGGGGACATTTATACCCAGGGAAAAGGGGCGGGGCTGAGCCACGTGAGGACCTACCCATTTCATTGGGTGAGTGGGCGATATCAGCTTTACCTGGCCCAGAATGTTAATTGAGATTTAAAGGGCCGGCAGCTATTCTACTGAGGGGAACCTGGTTAGGGAGTGATGCGGTCAGTTTACGGGACCATTGAAACTGTTGGTGACTAGTGGGAATTTAGGATTAAAACAGCGATTGTTCACAGCTGAAAGCAATCACTCCCCAATCAGTTTATCTTCCTCTCATTGGTGGAAATCTTCATTTTGAAATTGTTCAATCAATTGTCACTGGATGACAAAGACTTGGATGAGGGCAGGAGGGAAGTGATGATGGAAAAATGGATAAGCAAATTAGACAAAAGCCGCAAGCTGGAGGTTATGGAACTGAGGTATTGACTGTGTATATCCACATATATTTCTGTTTACAGACCGCTCCTCTCTGGTGGCAGAGGATAAGCTGTTACAATGTAACACCCTAGAAAAACAAAAGGCCACAATGACCAGCGCTAATGGCTAACTTTCGCGATAGGTTAGTAACGGTTTGTAACACTGTTATATACCCTAAATTCCCAGCCTGCAGCCGTTGTGATGGAGGTCTTGGGAAAATTGCTACTAGCCTGCTGTGAAATGTCACTCAGCCACTGCTCTGGCTTTGGGTGGAGGAGAGCGCAGCCTTCTGACATTGGATGGCAGAAGTGCACCACACAGTAATGAAAACACCGTTACCCTCCCAGGATGCCTCCACATCTCACACGCTAGAATGGTTTAGTACTGTTCAATCAGCTGGAATGCAGGGTGACCTTTAAGGCCTGTCATGGTCTCACTCTGCTGCCAATGGCAGTTTAGGCTCTACGGTCGATGTCTAGCGCAGCACGCGACAGCAGAAATGCCACAGCGCAGCAGGCCACAGCACAGCACGCGACAGCGCAAACGCCACAGCGCAAACGCCACAGCGCGGCAGGCCACAGTGCAGCACGCCACAGCCTAGAACGCGACAGCACTAATGCCACAGCACTAATGCCACAGCGCAGCACGCCACAGCGCTAACGCCACAGCGCAAACGCCACAGCGCTAACGCCACAGCGCAGCATGAGACAGCGCAAACGCCACAGCGCAGCAGGCCACGGCGCAGCAGACCACAGCACACCAGGCCACAGCGCAGCACGCCACAGCGCAAACGCCACAGCGCTAACGCCACAGCGCAAACGCCACAGCGCTAACGCCACAGCGCAGCAGGCCACAGCGCAGCAGGCCACGGCGCAGCAGACCACAGCACACCAGGCCACAGCGCAGCACGCCACAGCGCAAACGCCACAGCGCAAACGCCACAGCACAAACGCGACAGCGCAGCAGGCCACAGCGCAGTACACGACAGCACACGCAAAACAGAACACAAGCCAGAGCACACATGAAACAGCACACAAGACACAACACACACGCGTGATGCATCTGACTGTGGGGGCCCAGACCGCGCCAATAACACACTTCAGTGACAATCGGACATTGCACCCTTCTGCTCGGACATCGACTCCGTTTGGGTCCCCTGTAGGGGCAGGAGGTAGAAAAGCGCACCCGAGTTGGCATAAGTGAAATGAAAAAAAAAAAAAAAAGAAAAAGACAGGATTGCCAAGCGTTTGCAATAAAACCCAATTAAACGCTGCAGAGTAGTATAGTTGTACGTACAGAAATTCACTTCCTTATTCCAGGCCAACACTACACATTGTCATAGATCATCACTGTAGTTACATTACAATGTTACCGCTCCAGTAAGTGAATGAAATGCGTTGGCACCCAGCTTGACTCAGGCGCCGTTCTGTATGTTTTTTTTGAACAGTAAACATTCCAGCAGATGGAGCTAGAACACAATACGCCGAAAAACGCCCATCGCCTGGAATTGCAAGGAATTTTAAATAAGATAAATTATATAATTAAATTAGAGTTAAATGAATTAGGTTTGAATAATACTAGAAATACAAGAAGCATACACTATTGATACTCGAGAGCACGGTTCAATTTAAAAACAGGATGTTTTAAACCATGCTTAATTTGCCTATTATTAGTTAACTTTCACACTGACACCTGCTTTTAAAAGAAAATATTTAAAAACATTGACTTTAACAGGTTGATAAAACGGTATCGACTTAAAGACCTGCCCCAATCCTGGAACAGTCACTCCAGTCACTTAACAACTCCAGTCACTTAACAAATGCTTATTTGCAGAAAATTACAGTTACAAAAAAATGATCATATTCTGCCCTGATGTTTACAGTTAATTGCCTCATCAACAATAGACTACAATTGGTCTGGGTGTAATGTTCCTTGCGTGGGAATTTTTAGTATTTAAACAGGCTAAAAGAAGTAAAGAAAACGAAGAAGAGTTAACTTTGAAATAGTAAACAGAGGTTGACGAATATTACATTGTCTAGGTCTGGACACTACCCACTTTATCTGCTGAACATCCAACTTGGTGGAATCTCTGGCCTGGAATATGCGGTCGAACATCAATCATGCTGCGCTCGCCGATTGGCCCACACTTTTCACGTGCGCAGAGATTTGTTTCGTTTTGGCTAGATGTTGAAATTAAACAGGAAACTCCGGCATTGAGGTCAGACATGAGCGAACAAGCGACGGTTTCATTTTAAGCCCAGGTGGCATATGTCGGGGAGTAGGTTTTGCGATTACTGTCATGCTTTAATCGTTTGAATTGCTCGATGTAGCTCGATTTTAAATGACGAGCGAAAGCGGAAAGCTTCGCCTTATTAGTAGCTAGCTGGCTAATTCTTGGAATGACACTACACGGTTTCAGCAGCTAGCCAATTTGACATCATTATTTAGGAAGATTCCACAGTGTTCCGCTTAATCAGCTCCCAGTTTGAAGAGCTGAGGCGATCGACCGTATAATGAGTGAATTGTGGTACACGTAGGAGCTATAAAGGGTCACGTATTATAATGCAAATCCGCGTACGAACGAGAAGCAACTGAACCGTTTTCCTTGGACGAGGATTAAGTGGGTCGCCGCCTTCGTCGTCGTAGTCTGGCAACGATTTTACCGTTTCAAATGAAGATCGGTCAAGCACAAGAAGGGTAAACGTCTGTCTTGTTGGTTTTGAGGAAATGTCATTTACAGCAGCATGCATCTTGATGGAAGTAGCAGGAGAAACGGCAGCGCCGATGCACCCATGGCGTCTCCCTCCCGGGTTTTGCCTGCCGTCACCCTCGGACTGGCTGGCGCTATCCTTGTCCAGTTTGGCGACGGGGGGCTCTCTATAACATCGTTTTTTCTGAAGCTCTTTATATACATTTCGTTCGCATTGCTATGTTTCCTACTGGGAAGCTTCGGACTCCTTTCGAAAAAGGGTCCCCATAAAATTAACCAGTTTGACACCTCGACGAGGGACTCGACGCACTTGTTGGATTTATTCAATACTCTAATGGTAAGGGCGAGTGTTTCGGTGTTTTTCCACATATACATACATACACACACGCACGCATACATACATATATATATATTTTATTTTTAAACCCCCCCCATTATTTCATAGAATCCACTGCGCGTCCTGTTACGTACGAAGGGACGTAAACTACCTACCTTTCTTGTGAAACTTAACTAGTTAGCTCAGTTTTAAAATCTGGAAGACGAATAAATATTACAAACCGTGTTTGGGTTTACATACTGGCGGACATGCATTAAAGTGGACACTTTCTCGAATTTTGAAATAACGACATTGTGTGCGTTGTTTTTATTTTGATTAGAAGCCCGCCTTCCTCAGGTGAGTGAACTGTGGTCGTTTGACGGTGTCGGGTCCAAAGTTGTATTCTCAGTCTCATTATCACTAAAGAGTATTCTCGTTAGCACTAAAGTTATTTTTATTATTTATTTTAAGACAGTTAATTGTGTATTTTTTACACACTGCCCGTGTCTGAAGCCAAGCGGGCGATGTAGAGAGTGAGGTATTTTAGTCATTACGGCACGCTCAAAGACTTCGTGTTGTCTGTGTATGTTCAAGTGTGGGCTTTTTCCTCAGTCCATTTTTGTTGCTAAACACACTGCCAATATATATCCCCTTGCACTGAGTGTCGTTTTAAAATGAAGTTCGCGCCGTTCATGTACTATCGCATTATAATTTTGTGTGTCATATAGTTGTTTTTGCTCTTACGTGTAAAAATAATGTTGAACGGAATGGGCCAATTCCGTTCTGCCGAAAGAGATAGTGATTAATCATTTTCCAAGCTGTATGAATAAATGCTGGTGACCCATTTAAACACGGAGCTGATGGTGGTATGGAGTGTGGACCATAGCGTAATTACTGGCGTGTCAGTGGACGGTCCATATGTCTGAACGTGAGATGGGGGTTGGGGCATGCAGCCGGTGGCCACACCCTCAAGCTGTGATGGACAGCAAGACCACGCCCTCTAACAGGACCTCATTGCACACCTGAGTGTGGTTTCAATGATGGTAATTACGGCCAGGTGCCCACAATCCCAGGCCCTTTCAAAAGAGTCAGCAGAGCGAGGAGATGGGTTTGTTTGCTGCTGCAGCTCAGCGTTTGTGTTATTTAAATGTTTGCGTTTTGTTTTATGCACGCATTTTGTAGTTTGTTGTTGGGGTTTATTGGTTTGTTAATGCCGATTTAAAAGGTGTAAATACTTCCCCAATGCCTTGGTCTCCAGCCGTTCTCGTTGTGCTATGCTATGCTGGTCCACATATCTGAAGGTGTGAGCTGGGGTCTGTGGAGATTACTGGAGTCAAGTCGCCCTCAGTGGCTGAAGTGCAGGGAGGTTTTGTGGGTTCCTTTCCAGTGCCTTGTTAGCTGCTTAGGCCAAACTTTTCTGCCGTGATGCAGTTGTTGAGTCTGAAGGCGTGTTTAAATCTGTTTAGCCCTTAGCTTATACCCTATTAAACAATATTCTGTGCTGTAACGTGGTGCATTTTCATGTTTTGTCTGGGCTGTTTGACTGACCTCCGTGTTGTCTAAACCGCAGACTCGCTCCTCTGGCCTGCTTTCGGAGTCCATGCAAACGCGAAGAGTGGTGGTCTCGCACAATGTGGACAAGGCCCTGAAAGAAGGTGAGGTTCATCAGTCTGTTTGTGTTTTTTGTGTGCCCGCGACGGTCAACCAAACTTTCTGCTCATGTAGCTTTCCTTTTGTGTGCTCGCGACGGTCAACCAAACTTTCTGCCCATGTATCCCATTTGCATAGCGCCTAGCATGTGATAAACTAGCATCAGTTTTGGGATGATGAAATGTAAATTCAGTCTGCACTTTTGGTGTGGTTGCTTGTGTCTGCTTTTAGACAAAGCACTCAATGGTACAGTGGTTTAGACCCGTGGGCCTCAGTATAATTTCATCGGTAGTCATGTGTTCAGTTTAATAAATGTTTGATTCTATTGGGGAGGAGGTTGTCAAAATGAGGGTTTCTTTGCGTTTTGGAGCGTAATTAAACGTTGACTGTTTGGAACTATGGAAAACTGCCCTTCTCACGAGAAGCTAGTTTATCACTGCTTGTGCCGCTTGGCGGACATCCGTGCTGTGCGTGTTAAATATTAAAGAGACTCGTCCCCTCTGAGTCGGCGGGCATGGCGTTCGCCTTTGGATTTCCATAATGAATAGTCATTGAATCTGGTGTAAACCGTTCTGTTTTGGAGGTGGTTGGTTGTACTGAAATGAAAATGGGTATTCTGTTTATGGACAGGCAAAACAAGGCGTTGGCTTCCTGTTATGTGGTTTTCTTGTATAACCCTGAGCATGGCCGCAGAGAGCCAATACGTTTACGACCTTTTGCGTGTATTATGCAAGTTTGGTCAGGAATAACTGCATGGAATATTGGCACAAAAGGTAACCTCCATACTGCACAACGCAGAACCTCCATACTGTACAACGCATTTGAGAATGTCTCGTGCGTCACACGATGGTGACTCCTTTGTTTCGCCACTCGGCTCCTCTCAGTTCTTACAGCTATATTTATCTGGTTATGCTGAGCACATGCGTGTAGCTGCTTCGGTTTAGCGCGGCGGTGTCTGGTTATGCTGAGCGCATGCGTGTAGCTGCTTCAGGTTAGCGCGGCGGTGTCTGGTTATGCTGAGCGCATGCGTGTAGCTGCTTCAGGTTAGCGCGGCGGTGTCTGGTTATGCTG
>JAOYSI010027683.1:0-21136 GCA_025775065.1 Hiodon alosoides
GCGCTCCTTCTCACAGGTGCACTGCTCTGTGCTAACCAGTGCTCCATTCTACAGGTACACTGCTCTGTGCTAACCAGCGCTGAATTCTACAGGTACACTGCTCTGTGCTAACCAGCGCTCCTTCTCACAGGTACACTGCTCTGTGCTAACCAGCACGTCTTCTCACAGGTACACTGCTCTGTGCTAACCAGCGCTCCTTCTCAGAGGTACACTGCTCTGTGCTAACCAGTGCTCCATTCTACAGGTACACTGCTCTGTGCTAACCAGTGCTCCTTCTCACAGGTACACTGCTCTGTGCTAACCAGTGCTCCTTCTCACAGGTACACTGCTCTGTGCTAACCAGCGCTCCTTCTCACAGGTACACTGCTCTGTGCTAACCAGCGCTCAATTCTACAGGTACACTGCTCTGTGCTAACCAGCACGTCTTCTCACAGGTACACTGCTCTGTGCTAACCTGCGCTCCATTCTACAGGTATGCCAGTCTGTACTTCTGCTGTGGCCTTGAGAACCAGGACAATGAGCTTCTGGCCTTGGAGGTCTTGCATCGCTACGTGGAGCTGCTGGACAAATACTTTGGCAATGTGAGAGCCCCATGCCCTGTAACATCTCTCCCAGTTACTAGATGTTTGAATCCACTTTTAAAGCTCTGTCCAACCTGCTTGTGTAACCTTACACCACATAAAAGAAAAAACATGAACACTGCTTTATATTTGATAATTTTGTGACTTTGTCTGTGGTTATGTGTACGGGCCTCACAGGTGTGTGAGCTGGACATTATCTTCAACTTTGAGAAAGCCTACTTCATCCTGGACGAGTTCCTGATGGGCGGGGAGATCCAGGAGACCTCCAAGCTCTCTGTGGCCAGGTCCATCGAGGAGTCGGACATGCTGCAGGAGGTTAGGGAGTAGATCACAGCAGGCCAATCGTATACACAAACATTACCAAGCAGACCCAGACACTGGACCATTGTCACACTATATAAAGAGGCCTCTCTGACTTTGGTTCTTCCTGTCCCTAACCCTAACCCTTTCCACCATGACTAACTCTAACACTAAGCCTTTTCTCCCGTCCCTAAACCTAACCCTTTCTTCAGGAGTACTGTGACTGCTTAAACTGTGTGAAATTAGCCTTATTTTGGTTGCTTTGACTTTGATTTGCTGAATGGGAGGGTGAGAGAGTGGCCTGAAGCTGAGCTGATGGTTTCCCTGTCTGTTTCCTGCAGACTATGGAGGAATACATGAGCAAGCCTGCTTTCTGAAACAGCAGGACGCCATCTTGGATCAAGGGTCAGGAAGTGTGGGTCACGCGGTCCCTGAAGGATGCTTTCCTGCACGTGGGGAAAACCTGAATATGAAGCTTGTATTTATAGCTGAGCTTTTCATTTTACACTGTGGAGAACTGTCTTTCGGACAGAAGAGTCAAGACCCCAGGGATGTGTATATGTGACCTTCTCTCGCTGTGTCGGAGTCCGGGACGTGGCCTGTGAGTCCTTGTGTGGGGAAAAGTCCTGGGGGCCGTAATAACGCTATTATTATTAGACATAATTACTTGAAGGAGCTCATGGCTGCCTCTACTGTGATTTTTAAATCCACATTAATTATTAATTGAGTAATGTTTAATATCTCTCTAATATATTGGATCGTATAAAGTGCCTTTTAAATGACGGGATGTGGTCGTTCATCTAAATGAAAATATCTCCATAAAAGTGTATCTAGATGGCATGCTTCAGAAACGTTTTTGTTTTTTTATGGGTGCCAAGGTAGGTGCAACGGGGTCAAAGTAAATGATGGACTCCCTGAGTTTTTATTTTTATTTTTATTTTTTACTTCCTTCATTAATTTCCATTCTCAGAACCCTTAAATGCTCATCTGCACGCTGTTTAACATGGCTTTACAAATGTGGTCCTTCAAAGTGAGATTAATTTAATTTTTAAAATGATTAAAAAATAATAATTTTGTAAAATGATTCTTGTAAATTGTGGAGTTTGGCCCAATTTTCACATGTGGATCATTTGCTGTAAATTAATAAACAGTCGTTGTCCTCATGCAAATGAGGTTTTGAAAATGCAAATTAATTGCAATATTTAAATTAAGTTTAGAACTCCAGAGGCCTCATTTATCTTATTAAAACCTTAATCTATGATTTAATGCGAATGAAATAATGTATTGTAAAAACATGTTATGTCAACGTAAGGGTCGTAACACCTTTGGAAATTGAATGACAACGTCGCAGTTAAATAACGTGACAGTGCCACCAAAGCCCAAGTATGTCCATTGGTGTGGCCGTTTAAGGGATTAGTCACGCGCACACAGATACTAGCAAAAGTCGAAGCCTCGTTGAAGAAGCTGAACGAGTGTTTTTGTTTGCAGATACTGTGCCATGCGCCGATAGTGTGAATATACGGATCGGCCAGACTTCTTGCCATAAAGGATTTTCATTAACATAGAAAGAAATAGCTTAATCGCCACCGCACTATGCTAATAAGGTTGAGTGGAGTGCTGAATCTCTTCCGACTTCGCAAACATTTGCAATTTGCAATTTATCAGTGTGCGTAGGTGTGGTTCGCACTACTTAATTAATGCAACAGAGCGTCTAAGAAAATTAATTTCCCCAGCGGCCATACGTTAGAATTTGGTATGGAATATAAGAAAACTATATAAAAGAGAAAAAATTTGCTTTTGAAAACAGAACAAATGAGTCGATGTACGACTTTTGACAGTCGTTTTGCTAATTCCATTTTAGATAAAAACAATGTTTTTCAACGAATAGAGAATACTAGTATATGCTTTGTTTATTTTATTTACACGTTATCGAACACATACGAAATACGATATTACAAAAAACACAACTGGACTTAAAGTTTTCAACACGAATGTATCTAAATCGTTTTTGCTATGCCCGATTGAGAGAAGGTTTTTAATAATCTGTATTATGAGGTCTTTCGCTAGAGGTAACAAAACCCAGCAAACACTACAGACGAAACGTTTCGTCCACTCATCCAATTAAATATAAAGTTCAAACTTAGTTTTTATATATCAATTATCTTAAGAATTTATAACGATTCACAATATTGTTACTTTTTCGCCCAAAAATTTGTGTGCGAGTATGTACCGATATATTTATATTAATATACTTGATTTGCGTCTCCATGCATTACATTCCGTTGACTTGTTTTCCATAAAGGTCTTTCTCCTCGAGTTTCCCAGTTTCCGGTGTTAAATTACTCATCATTTCAAGCATTGCGTCTTCATCCAGATCTTGCGTTTGCGGCGAATTGGCTGCGTCTTCGGTCTCCGAATGTCTTTTCGGTCTTTTATCAGCATCCATTTGGTCAATTAAATCCATTACCTGCTCATACTTTCCATATGAAAAATTATCCTTTGCGTTTGGTGGGCTGACGCGCTTGGGGTTAAGTTTGTTTATCACTTTGGGGTACTGCGCTAACATCTTCGCGGTAAGAAAATTTTCCAGCTCATCTTCGTCCACAGTGCCGGCATAATCATCTTGTCCTTTATCAGAAACTTTGGACTCGGTAAGCGTGTAATCTGCTCGCCTGCCACTTGGAGAAGAATATCTAGACGCTGCGTTCTTAAATGCCTCTTGCTTCAGGACGTATTGCATATTCTGGTTCCCAAGGTTTTCTAGCCCAAGAATATTAAGAATTTCATCAGAGTTTAAGTCATCTGGAATTTTGGTTTCTTGCATTTTGGGCAGCCGCCTGTTAGTGTATCTGATAGTGGGCCTCTTGCCGTCACTGTAGGATAACATCTGGCCCAGTTTTCCTTCCTCTTTGATCAGATCCGCCAGAACTTCAGGCTCCACCCCAGTCTCTGGTATTTTGCCTTGTTTTTTAGTCTCTCCAGTTTTAAGCATCTCTACCAGGTCCTCAAGAGGAATTCGTAGTCTTTGTGAGATTTCCATCAACTGATAAACTGCCTTGGGGTCGATGTTGTGTGGATGTTTAGCTAATCTCTTTGGGATGTTCTGTTTTTCATTTCTGTCTCTCTTATTTTCGGTTTGCTCAGTCTTCTCCAGGATCTTCAGCAGGTAGTAGTCCACCAGCTTGGTGAAGTCTTCTGGGTTCTCTTGGTCCACGTATCCAAGCGTGCCTGACCGTTTTCTTTCCTCGTTGTCTGTAAGAATTTCATCTACGCTCCGGTCAAACTCCTCCCGACTGTTCTTCACCACCTCCTCCTCTGTCTCCATCCTCTCCTCCACGGGAATCCACTCCTCACCTCCAGTCACATCCTCATAGGCTGCATTCCTGGCCCTGAAGGTACCATCATTGTCAGTCCTGTAGAGTTTCTGGCCTCGGTCAGGGTCTTGGTGCCTCTGACTCTTCAAGGCAGACAGTTTCCCAAGCTCGTCAAAGACAGACTGCAGGTTGGCCATGCTCTGGGGCGTATATTGCAGCTCAGCATCCTCATTGGCCCGTTTGGAGGGACTCTCCCGGGAGTCCTCATCCTCGAACATCAGGGGATACCTTTCGGGTGGTTTGGGATAGCCCCCATAGTCTTCCACATCGCCTGGTGAGGGAGCGTCACCTTTGTTCAGGTACTCACTATTGTGGGGGCGGTAGTGGGGGTTTGTGGTCATGGCCTTGGTTTCTGTGCCACCCTGCTGTTGCAGAGACCTCATTAGAACCTTCAGCCACTGCTGGGCCTCATCATCCTGCCACCGGGCAGTCTTAGTGGGGTCCAGGTTGTCCTGGTTTTGAAGGGCGGCGAGCCGCAGCAGGGAGTGCGCCACATCCCCGTTGTTGCCATAGTTAGCCCTGCCAGCCTGCTGCTGAAGGCCCTGGAGGTAGTGTAGGGCCTGGGCCATGTCTGCACTGGGGGGTATGTAGGGCTTAGGTCGATGGGCCTCCACTGCCCTGCCCCGCGCTGGGATTCCCTGGGCGCCCCAGGAGAGGAGGAGGGTGGAGAGCAGTATGGCTGCTCCCGCCATTGGAAGCCTAAGAATGGAAAGCATTTTCTCACCTGAAAATGACAATGGCGACAACAGCGTTAACAGTCATAAAAAGCTGCCCCATTGGAGCATGTATGCCAGTATCCATGTATAAAACGAAACCTTGAAATAATTTTGCATATGGACACTTCAAGGAATAATAATATGTGAAGGATCTTGATTAGGAGCATAATAAATTATATATGTAAATAAATATTCTGGCAGCACTGTGGCATTCTGGTTAGCATTGGTGGAGTAAGGAATTTCTCCAGGTGCTCTGTTTTCCTCTCACAGTGCAAATGAAGGACTGGCACTGTTCTGCAATGGACTGTTCTGGGTCTGTGATGGACTGCAATGGACTGTTCTGGGTATGTGATGTCTTGCGATGGACTGTTCTGGGTGTGACTGGCATCCTGTTCTGAGTGTACCCTGTCCTATAAATATTAAAATGAGTTATAACCAGATGCAATTCCAAGACTGTGACATCACCGTATTCTGACTAGAGAGTCGAAACCCAAGGTGTGATTGCTGAATGCGCCACACACTGACAGTTAGAAAGCTATTAGTTTCTTTAATCTTTCTTTAATGTGCCCCAAGCAGTACCGAGTAGCATGGTTATCCAAAACAGATTTATTTAACAAAAATATTGTTATTAATTTTAAGAACAGTAAAGATCACTAAAGAATAGCAAGTAACTTTACTGTTCATAGCAGTCGTGAATCACAGGAATGGAGAAACATCGAGAAAATAAAAACAAAATATTGCCACATAATATTCATCACTATATTTTTTATAGTTATATTCCTAAAGAAATTGGCCCAGTTATGAAATATTTACACATTCTTAAAGCAAAATTGCTATAAAATACAGAAAACAATTGAACTGTAAAGGAATTTACGAAGGTTGGAAAATGAACCATGATCATCGTGATAATTAACCATTCTCTATCAGGAAATCGATTCCGTTATATACGAGGGGGGAAAAAAACACTTGACTACACATTTTAATGACAAAAGGCATCGATTACAAAGCATCAAAAGATAATATCGCACCGTGCAAAAAAAAACTTCAGTTTTATTCAACCCCCGCCCTTATCTCCGAACTATGCAGAGTGCTGTAGAGGTGACATATCTGATAACGATTGTTCAAAGACACGCCCACGAACAGTGGCTAGTCTATTTAACTTTTACACAGGAACATCATTTGTTGTAGTTATAAGCTTTTCATGCCGTTTACCAAAACAAAATAGAAACTAACGCGTCGATGTAAACCGTGTTTATGGACCGATCCAGGAAGAAGTCCTAAGATCGTTGGTCTGAAAGTCACTGAACCTCTGGATGACTCACTTCTCGTTGTCAAGGCAACCCTGCGCTCGTACAGCATTTTTTTTTAAACAACAGATAAAAATACGAACACACACTTTGCATCCTTGGTACAGAAATATGGACACATTTCCATTCCGAACAAAAGTAAATGAAACGTTTTTATGTTTGCTACATTAGTTCGTTCTTGGTTGGTTATTACACATGCATATATTGTATTAATGCACATTCTAAATAAAACCATCTGTTTTAAAAGTGCGGGTTATACCGTGGAGAGGTGGACGAAACCCGATGTGAAGGCGGTAATCAATAATTGCATGCGTTCAGAATCCAACGAAAAGCTGTTATACGGTTTGTCTCAATTACCTAATTGACTTCAATAGTGACGGATGTACAGAAAATAAATCCCCCTACCTGTGTCAGTAGCTCAAACGGTAGCCGTGGTTTGAGAAATCTTGAGCAGGGATTGTCTCTTTTCAGAACTGGACAGCTCCACCTCTCTCGTGCGTCACCGAGTCACACGCAATGCAATGTCTACTGGAATACATATTTTCTATTCAGTTTTTCCTAAGAAAAGCTAGTTATTGTGCGTAAATATTATAATATAAAATTATAGTTAACCTTGTGTTAATATTTAATAGGCCATATGCACGTTAATCTTTACGTTTTTTTAATTTAATTGATTATTTTGTGGAACACAGTGTACCTGTTCTTATAAAGTTAAGGGAGTTATGATTCATGATCTTTATTCGTGACTGTTTTTTTTCTTCTTTTTTTTTTTTTTACCGTACGGATGATAAGAATAAATTATACAGACTCATAATCATAAAATGCCATTTCCCGTATGAATTCGTGTATTGTGCCTGAACGAATGACTCACCCCCGTGCAGCCAATAATAGTTATTTGTGTTTTTCGTGAACACCTCATATCAGATTCAACAGCCTCTCCTCTCGAACTCGTTTCCCGTCCAATTAAATCTTAGCGTTTACTAACGCCCAGTCTCATACATGTAAGCCGCTGTATTACTCCACTTGGATTGTTTGCTGGAATTTAGATTTCGACCCACGCGTCGAAGTCAGAATAAATATGCATGAAGTTAATTTGTACACATTTCACTAGAACGAATATTAGTAAAATTAATGGCAGACAAGCACTACCCAGGTGATCATTTCAATGGCTGTGTAGACAACGAAAGATTCGACTGGATAGATATAAGCCGCTGTTGCGATGGCCAACGCACAGAACGGAGAGGGTTAAATTCGTAGGTGATGACTCATGCGCTAAATCCGCAAATACCAAGGGACGGATGCTGAGCCGCAAATAGCTCAGATATAGTGATTCAACAACAGAAGTTGAGTGACAGTATTTTCGGGCGCTCAGGCACTACGATCTGGCCATTCACAAAGAATGTTTTATTGTTTTCAAAATGACCTGTACTCAATGCAGCCATCACAAATAAATGCTTTAATTCATAGCAGCTGGTGCAAATACCAGAATGGCTTCCTCGACCAAGGTAGTAAAAATACTCCAGAGAAACCCAGCTGAAAAAAAGTTACAACGGAAAAATCCTTCTGATTTAGGATATTAACTTCACCTCTATGTAAATATGTTTTTTTATGCACTATGGAAGGGTATGAGTATAGTAATTCAATTGCAAATGCAAATTGGCTACTCAATCATGATTGTAATACCTCACTTTGTATTCCAATCTGAATTTTGTCACTAATATACATACCTATCTAGAAAAAAGCATTGCAAATGTGATATCGATTTATCACTCGTCAATTTGCATTTCCATTTGCAGTATGTCACTCATAGACTTCCATAATCCCAAAGAATAAATTGTTAATAATGAAAGCTGACTTTGATTCACATGAACCAACATACAGATTGTCCATAACCAAATAATTAATGTGTGACTTAACAATCTATTGGAAATTTCAGTGTCCCGTAATGAGTAAAATAAAAAATATAAAATAAAAAACTTGAATTTGTTAATGAAAACTATACTCGGGAAAGAAATGTGCTTAAACATTGCACATACTCGACTGTTTCAATACAAACAAATCTAAAACGAAGCAAGAACTCTAGCTAGTCTTGTATAGTTTATTTACAAAAAACTATGGTAAATTTCAACAGGAAGGGCAGTCTGTTTCTGTTTCTGTTTCGTGGGTGTGATAGGTGTGCTAGAGCAGCACCAACCAGACAACGGCAATCACCATGAGGATGACCGCCAGCACGCAGATACTGATGAAGACGATGTCACTGGTGTCGTGGGGCTCTGTGTTTTCCTCCTGGACATGGGGGCTCTTGACCGCCTCCAAGCGCCGGGCCAACTCGTCCATCCGGTTGCGCTCCTCGGTGGAGATGATGCTGACGGAGGCCACCTTCCGCTGGGCGTCGCACTGCACCTCATACTCCTGGACGTTCTGCCGCTTGCCGTTGGAGAAGTCGATGTACAGGCTGTTGACCAGCACTGTGATGTTCCTGCGCTTCTGTAAGGGAAAGATCATGCTCAGGTCTTCCCCGGTTACAGCTGGCGGCTCAAAGTCAAATTGCACCTTCGTTTCCTCTCGAGAGCATCCCATTCAGGCAAATGTGATGTCACCGATAACAATCTTACCATGGAGTGTAATGAAAGAAAGCCAGAGGCTTTGGGGTCTATGGAGAATTTCCCCCTGACCGTGCCTAGATGCTAAGGAGGGCACTGAAGTGGACAGACGGCCTGGCCCGTTTACCTGCCCAGCCGTGCCACAGTTGACAAAGCGGGCCAGGATCTTGTACTCGGTGGCCGTCATCTGGGCAGAGCAGGAGGGGTTCCCCAGGTACACACTTTCCCGCTCCAGCTGAGGCAGAGACTGCTGGGGGATCTGGATCTGGAACTCAGTCCTGGTGCAACTGACATTAACTGGCACCACTTGGACACATAGGAAGATACATACGTGCATTACTGTATCAGACGTTTGCTGAGTGTCTAAGAGTGTGGTACCGTGTTCACAATCACGGTCATGAAAAGATGCCAGTCTTTTCATAGTCGTGATCAAGACATAAATAAATATATCCGAAACCAACAAGTGATATTGTGTGGTGAGGGGAAACGGATGTTTAATTAAGTATTTTATATAGCCATGTGAAATAAAATTTAGATTATTTAGATTATGGACAGCACTCGATGGTTGTTCCCAAGAACATATTACTATTTATTGAGGAGTCAGTGAATCTAAGTTTGTATTGGTAGGGAACCAATATTTTGTAATATAAAAATGTTGATGAATGTTGCCTTGCTGGAGAAACGCGTGTCATCAAGTCACTAACCTCCAGTGTAGGTAGCAAGGAAGCCCTTATAGGCAAAGTTGCGGTCAGTGCTGAGGACGACCAGGAGCTTGTTGCCTTTGGAGAGCAGAGACGGTGGCTGCTCGGTACCACACCAGCGCCCCAGCAGGGGGTCCGCCTCGCTGCTCCCATCATGCACCGTCACAGCGTCGTAGTCACACTCCTCTGTCAGGCTGTTTCTGCCCTCCAGCTCCACGCTGGTGAAAAAGAGCCTGACCTTGAACCCGGCTGCCAAGGTGATGGTCCAGTGGCAGTTGATGTTGTTGGGGTAGATGTTGGGATAGTGGGGGCTGGTGAAGTTCCCCCTCATGACTGTAAACACCTGCTGGCATTCCCCTGCAGGAATGTGGACAGGTTACGATGCAGAAAGGTAAATACAATGACACATGTGGGTGGGTGCTTTGAAGTGTTCGCCTCTCTACATTCATTAGCAAAAACAGAACATGAGTAGAATCTATGATATAACAAACAAAAAGGCCCATGGTATAAAATACCCAAGCGTTACTCACACAGACACATGAATGCTGAAGAGGAGGAATCATTTGACTTAATGAAGCAATGTCTGTGCTGTTTACACTGCTGCCGCGAGCCTCACCTGAATAGTAATACGCCTTGAATCCTCTTCCCCCAATGTTAAAGTCAGACTTGAAGACCACCAGCAGCTGGTTGGAGGTAGTCACAGTGTTCGGGGGGCGATCGCTGCCACAGTAGTTTCCCAGGTGCCTGTGGGTGACGGTGGGTCCGTCAAAAAGGGCCACAAAGTCAAAGTTACACCCATCGTTGTTCTCCAGCTGGAAGTCCAGGAAGACCAGGGTAACCACTGTGCGGTTGGACACGTGTACGGACCAGGAGCAGTCAGCATTGTTGCTGTACTCGGCAGGGTACCCCGGGCTGGATATGATACCGGAAAGGCCCGTCAGAACCCCCCCACACACATCTGCAGACAGAGGGCAAAATATACACCGTGGTAGAGGAGTGGCCCCATAACTGAGTTCCACTTATTTACAAAGGCTATCTAATGTTTTTTCATGTGTTTAAACTGAGTTTTTACAATGCTTCCTGGACTTAGAATATTAAATACATGATCTGTTCCCACAGGGTAAAAAAGCACACATAATTGGAACTTACAGAATGCATCTATTAACATTAATTACAATCTCTCCAAATTTCAGGTAAAAGGCCACACATTGGATGACGGTAGAAAATTCCAAGTAACACAATCTGTGCACCCCAACCCAAATGTGTTGTCCCTGTCCCCTCTCCTGTCCCCGGGATCATTTCACCTATTTTTCTCCCTTTAATAATTTCCCTGATCATCTCCTCTGTGATCACTGGAACCTTTCCACGTTTAAACGAGTGCATATGACGCCCCTGCTGTTCAGAATGGTTACTCTGTTCTACCTGCTTCCCTTTGTCTCTAAATCAAAGCTTGTCTATCCGTAGAAAACAACCTGCTCCAGGTTTACAGATGTCCCCCCACGCTGAGAAACCTCTGGGGTCATCAGATCCTCTATGGTTAGTCAGATCTAACTAACCTTCTGTGCCTTCATCTCCCCCCTCTGAGGGATTCCATTCAGCTGCCCAAGTGGGCAGAAACACAGTGTTACACATTGTGTATTGTTTGGTACCCGCCTGTGTCGCACGTTCATTTGGCCATGACACTGAGTATTGTCTTTAGGGCGCTCTCTTATTGACGCTAGGCCGACTTCTATTTCTTTTCTATTTCTGTTGCCTTCATTTAATTAATAAATACTGGGTAACCAAATCTACGAAGCTCCAGCAACATTGATCTTATTCAATGTCTGTAACATGGCTATGATGTATAGAACACATTAAATGTATATAATGTCTTTTATGTATAGAACACATTAAATGTATATAATATGTCTTTGATGTATAGAACACATTAAATGTCTATAATATGGCTATGATGTATAGCACACTTTAAATGCATTAAAAAGCTCCACGAGAAGGCACAATACGTTGATAACAGGAATGTAAATAGCAGTTATAAGACATAATATATATACTCGGTCTATGCATTTTTAATAACAGTATCATGAAAATCTCCCTCTCTCCATTTTTGCCCCATTTCTCTAGACGTAGTCAAGTTCATTAAGCTGACCTGCTACTACTGGAAGATTATCAAGGGCCGCGTGTACCCGTACCTTTCCTGTACCCAACAGAGAAGCCCCTGTAAGCCACGTGGCGATCAGAGCGGAAGATGATGGACATGACGTTCCAGGAGGAGGTGAACTGCGGCGGCGAGACGTCCCCGCAGAACTTCCCCAGCAGGTTGCCCTCGTCCTCCGAGACGCCGTTGTAGATCTTGATGTAGTCGTAGGCGCAGTCGGCGTGGTACTCCAGCTCGAAGTGGAGGAAGGTGAGAAGTACGGAGGAGCCCTCCGCCACCACAATCAGCCAGACGCACTCCGTTTCGTAGGGGTACAGGCCCGGGAAGTTGGGGCTGGACAGGTTCCCGGCAGGCGCAGAGAGAATGCCCCCACATTTAACCCCTAGTGAAGTAAAAAAAGACCTTGATAGTTACACATTAAAACATCGCTTTAAACCCATCTCTCCGATGAGGCAATTACACTTGCTGGCTGCCGTTTAATTTTTTTTTACACAGCCTTCGACTCCAGCAGTATAAAATAAACAGAGTATACGACGCAGTTAAGCTGAGGAGAAGATGATTCATATAGAAAGGTAATACTCTTTTAGGGCAGTGCTATAGCAGTGATGTTGTTTTCATACTTTGAGAAAGGGAAAGTTCACTTAATCTCCCAGTGTTCCTGACTCCTTGTGGTTAGAGAACTTTTCAAAGGATCAATACAGAATCAAGTTAGAATCACATTAGAATCACATCAGAAAATGTGCAACGTGTGAGAGAGTGTTTGCTGTTATATTTCATCTCTCTGTTATGTTTCAGATTAGCCTTGGGCATAAACTTATTCGCTTATTGTGTTGTTCCTCTAGCTCAACTCCAAAGAAAAGAAAGCATTGTCTAAGATGTTAACATTAACTGGATATTTAGTTGTGTCAAACAGTAATTAGATTTAATTAAATCAAAATATACAAAATATAATTACTACATAGGGTACCTTAACAAACAAGATTGATTAATTAGATAAATTAGCTGCAGTACAATTTAAGATTCTTTGCAATTTTTTTAATTGCAACTTTTCAAATACCAGATACAAGAAATGTAGTATCTCCCAACTTAACTAGAATTCAAATTATTTGCTTAGATTTGCATAGACAGACAGCTATAGACATACCCATGGAGATATCTACACATTGATTGATTGACTGATTGATTGATTGACACACACATTGTTTCCCAATGGCAATATTTAATGTACTCTTAGAGTATGAGGCATTAAAATCGACACGGAAGTCTTACCTTTTTTGGAAAAAGCCCTGCCAAAAACATACAGCAGGTGAATGATGACTGTGATCCTTGAAGCCATGTTGTTGGTTTTTGTCACGCTTCAAACACAATGGCCAAAGTGCAGGAGGGAAAAGACAGAGTGGGTCCGTCAATTCCTGCAGCGCTGAAAAGGTGGGGTGCAGATTTCATAGCGCGCTAAATCATTTATTCGCGGCTTGAATGAGAAATACGATAGGCCACCACGTGCCTCCCCCACTAAAATTTAATGGCTGATATCGAATACCTCCGCGTTTTACATGTGCGGAGTCGGCTTGTCAGGACACTGTTTGGAGAGAAGGCATCAATGTTTTATTGCTGTGACAATCATTGGACAAGGTCGCCTGTGAAGTAGATAAAAGAAAACGAATGCTTGGTCCACTCTGGTCAACCGAACAAGGGGTTTGGCGGGTCAGCTGTGAGAACCAGGCTGAGGATGCGAGCAGGCCTTGTGCTTCTGCAGGGTCGGGTGTCACTGGAGGCCAGCGCTGGTTAGATTTTGGCAAGCGGCTGCACAGAAATATCAGGTATGATTGTGTGGGTTGGGCACACAGTGGAAAACAAGAGACAATGGAACCACAGGACTGGCCCTTTGGTTTACAAAAAGACAATATAATGTAAGTTCTGTCTGAAATACGGCTGTGTTGTATGACCCTGCAGACACAAAACAAAAAGGGCCGGCATGGCTGCCGTCATCTGAGACACTGGGGCTGTACCATGTCACGACATACCACCTTCCTTGTCCCATACCAGATCGGGCCGGCGTGGCTGCTGTCGTCTGCGACACTCGGGCTGTACCATGTCACGACATACCACCTTCCTTGTCCCATACCAGATCGGCATAAAAACAATGTAAAGAATGTAAAAATAGTTGATAGGTTACCATCACTGATAGGTTTGTTATATTTAATATGTTTGAGAACAGCACAATAATGCTGTACTAGCAAACCAAAGACATCAATAAAAGAAGGGATAAGGATGTCAGTACTAGAGCTGTTTTCTATGAATGTGGCACGAATGTACTAAAATGTAATAGATTTTGAGTTAATGCCAACAGACAGAAAACTCCCAACAATGGCTGTGATGCATCATAATTAATCCCTTATAAATTCACACAACCCCTCCAAAAATTATTTTATTACAAAACTTTATTAACAAACAAGAAAAGATGAAAATGTTCCTATACTTTGCCAAAGTAAGAGCTAGTCATCTTAATTCCTCTTATTGTTAATACAACGACGACCAAATTTATTGCATGGTTTTTAAAATTGCACAAACCTCCACTACGCAGCCAGGCCGTGTAAAACATCCAGAGAGGATGTAAGCGTTCGGGAAAAACAAACACCTGACAGGCGTCTTTGAAAGCAGACCTTGGACCTTCAGGATCACCGTATTTACAGAACAGACAATCCAGCAGAATCAGTATGTAAAATTATCAAGCAATTCTGGATTAGCGAGTACCTGTTCAACAACACGATATTCCCAAAACCGTTATTGTCCATGAGGAGAAAGAGGGAAACTCTCCTCTCTCAGCCGGTCCTGAAACCCCACCTGGAGGACAAAGTGCGGGACAACACCGTGGATGGAATGACGGACCATCTCAGGACACCACAAACACCTACTCCCACGGAATAAAAACCAATCGGCTGGCATCGGCTTTAAAACCGGAAACAGGAGTCTTCATCCAGGCCAGATTTTCTCAGCATGTTGAACACATCCTTATTAAATTCCTCCGAACCACATAGGAGTGCAAACGGTGGTTTCTGACAAGATTTCACCAAGGTGTCCAGCAACTCAAAGTCCAGTCTACCAAGATGGCTTTTCTTGTGATAACTCAAGGATATCTTTTCAAGGCTTTTCTCCTGTTTTAATGCCAGAGACAAAACAAGTAATCATTATGTACATCTCATTGCGTAAGAAAAAATAAATGTACACGCAAGGAATACTCAAGGAATATAATCAGTGTTAAACGTTTTTAACATTTGTACCTGGTCATGTCATGTATTTTTTAACCACATTTCCAGATAAAGCATAGTTGAGACTAGAGTCATTAAAATGTAATAAATTAGGTATACTGTAATAACCCTGTGTAACATGATTGAACTATCTATTAAATAATAATTATTTGTAACTTGAGCAGTGGTTTATCCTCCTCTTGGCACTGTAATGTGTTTAGTTCGTGGTGTACAACCATAGGATTTTTACTGGATGAGCTCCAAGACATACTTACTTTGCTAAACACAAAATATGTAGAGATATTCCAGAAGTGAGATTGCTCCTGAAGAAAATCCTTCATGTAGATTTCTCTGAACGTCCTGAAGCAGCCCACCAGCATAACGAAGGTCTCATCATCCTCATCGTCAGTGATGGCCTGCAGGAGTGGGACCATGGGGGCAATCCCAGTGCCGGAGGCAATCATCAGGAGCTGCCCATACTATCAGACAACACAGAGACGATGAGCGGCCAACAGTGGGATATCTCCGGCACAACGAGGACCAAGTCACCAATATCTCTGTTAGGACAGAGCTCCACTGAGCTCCAACAACTTTGTGCTTCCCAAACATCAGCCTACATCAACATACCACAGGGTATCGTTTGGTGTTAAAAAAAGGTCAAATATATCTTTTCAGCTTATCAGTTCCCCTTTACGAAAGTTCTCATTCCAACATAAACATTAGTAGAAATTAAGCAATAGTAATTAGCATTTTAGGCCAGTCACAAAACATGTCTTCAATAAACTGAAGATATATTTCTATTCTAAATGTCTTCACAGCTAACTTATGTAATGAGTTGTAATAACCAGAGCACATAGATATTCTAGTGAAAAACAGAACATACAGAACCTCTTGTGATTATAAAATATACTTTGTGGACACTTTTCTGGAAAATAGCAGAAACGTTATCTCTATTAATTCAACTCCTAATTAAGCAACAGCCAATAAGGCGTCCTGATGCTGAAGGCCGGATATGCACTGAAGCACTCAGTAACATCACTGAAAAATAAATAAATCCGTCTTACGTGAGATCACTTGTATCTTCTCCAAAGCACCGAGAATGTTATCAATTTCATGAGAACTGAAACAGCTGCCAACGTTGGACCCAATATACCTTATATTGGGCTACTCTATAACACTCCAGGACCAGCGTTGAGTTCTGAGGCTCTGATTTACTTAGACCCGTGGGATTGCAGAACTTGGTTTTCCCTAGAATGTGCAGATGGTCTGACGTGACTGTAAGCATTCTGCTGTAGTGAGAATGTAAATCACAGACCTTGTTCGGTTTGTAGGGAAAGCCACCAAACGGTCCACGCCACTCAATGAGATCTCCTGCCTTCCAAGTCTTGATGTATTGGGACATAAGGCCTTCTTCGTACACCTGATGCAGAAAAGACTGCACATTCAATAAACAGCCGAGATGAACTGATTAAAGTGAAAAACAGACAACACCGTCAGAGCAATGCTTTGAACCGAGTTACCTTGATAAGAAACTCACAGCCCCATTGTGTGGTTAGTGAACTGACTGGGGTGTACGCTCTCTGCAATTCCAAACCATTCACGACACCTCTGTAACAAAAACTCAATTTTCAAGCAGTTTAAACACCACCCTCCCTAAGAAAACTATTGGAAGAAATGTACCTCGCAATCAGGTGCTGTCCCAATCTCAAACCAAGACTGCCACCTGTTGACGACTTGAATCTGTACAGGCTGGTGTCCTCAGTTAAAACTTCCACAGACACCAGCTCCAAGGTACTGAACGAGTCTGTTCTTAAAACAAGGAAGTCGTTCCTCTGCAACGAACACAAATGTAATTAACAAATCTGAGCCACTGCTAAATATATTAAACAGTAACATTTTTCACAGAGAATTACAAAAACTGTGATTTTCGGCCAGTGCATGTCATAGTTTCATGAATCGTAGCAACGACAAATATGCTGAATTTGCGAGGCTCATAGTCACCTCCGCCCGACTGGTTCCTGTGAGAAGAGACCGGTCCCCACTGGCTTTGGCCTGTGTCCATCTTTCCAGGTCGCGCCGGTAAATATCAAAAACACAAGGACTACAGCCACTGCCGCAGCATTGAGAGGACACTGGTTCCTTTGGTTTTAAACATGCCCAAATGTCCTCCTCGTCCTCCTCCCCATGGCTGGACACATCTCCTTGCATTTACTGTAATATAATAGACCTTTATAGCAATTCAAACAAACCATTAAGCTAAATATTAACCGTGCAAAGACCAGACAAAACAATAAGTACTTGCTTTTCAGAAAGTACTACCATTAGATGAGGGAGGGAGCTATAACATTTTCAGATGGCCAATTCGAAAATTTGCAACTAGAAAAATCTTAAATACGGCACATCTCTTCCACCAATACGTATCAATTAGTGGTATTGTAAATTATCTCTAGGGAAGTCGAAGTTCACATGCAGGGATTGTGTGAAATTGTTTTTTAATTACGTAGAGCGTTTACATTGCGTTGCTAGTTAATTAAATATTCCTGGGTGATATGCACATACAAACAATGAAATTTAAATAGTTTAAAACTTTAAATAGTTTTTAATTAAAAAAACGTATTTTTTGCATTACAATAAACTCGATGTGTTTTACAGTTATCGGTTTGTAGACGGTACCTAATACGGAAGGAAGTACGTTACCCAGAGTTCTATGCCGCAAGCGAAAAATGGCTGCCTCCTGAGGTTAAGAATGCTATAATGGCACAAGAAAAGGGCATCTGTCAAACCTAACGTTTTACAACTCAAGTTTTTTTCCTATGACATAGAAAATCTAATAAATATACGCCGGCAAGTCGTAAGTAAAAATGTATAGAATTAAGGCTACGAATCCGTCTTATACGCTAACAGTTTTAAAAAATGGAAGAATATCGTGTCCGGACAGTGTTGCTCGTCGACTCTTCTCTGCCAGCTGCTGTTTATTTTCGAGGGCATCTCCACGAATCAAGCCTAAAACAATCGTCGACATTCCTGGGTTGGAGCGTGTTACCTATGCCGACAGAATGCATTTTGTTCCGGGGTTAGCAAAGCCAACGTTCCCTCAGTGGGTGCGCGATTGGCATGACCCCCGGCATTACACTGGACCCAAATATGAAGAAATGCCCCTGTATAAAGAAAAGCCCTGTTATATATTTAACCAGAGGACTGGGGTGCTGGAAGGTAATTTTAACTTGTGTGAATATTATCGTACTGCACTAGATTAGTTTGGTCAGATGTGGTTACGGTTTAATCGTTAAATTGGATCAATTATTATGTTAAATTAATTAATATGGCACCGTGCTCAAGGTACTCTGTGCTTCAATAATTGCAGACTTCATGAAAATATGTGGAATTGAAGGAACACTTGTGTTCGCATATGTAATATAACAGTTCATGAGCTAATAAGAGTTTGACCCAGAAGTAATTGATGATGGTTAGGGACTAGTATCTGCCGAAGGTTTATTAATAACAATGAATAATGAAACAATGGTAAGTAACATTTTCATAGTCATATTTTCATGCTACATTAGTCCACATGAGACTTTGCACAGTGGAATCATAGGCTACATTACATTTGTATTATTCAGTTCCTACGGTAAATAGTAAATAACATGTACATTTATTTTCCTGGAATATAAACTCTACAGTAAACTGGAGTTGGGAATGACACAAAACTTGGAAATGGTGTGAGACGTTTTGTTGTGAAAGAGTCGTATAATTAGTATCACAGTTAAAACCAGTGTTTTGATTTTTTTAACGTATTCGTAGGAACAGTAATAGTTAGCCCTAAGGTGTCCTATGTGATAATATTCTTTTATAGGGGTGAGGCAAGCATTATGGCTTACCAAATCCAAATCAGTCAGTGGGCTACCAACTCAGATTCTGTCTTTGGCTGAGGATGCGGCCAATCAGATTGAGAACCAGGACGAACGAGTTCAACATGCAATCCGACATGCCCGTTTCTGGGACACCACAGAGAGGCGGCCAGCAAGGGAGAGGTTCTGGTGAGTTTTCATCCATCAGACTTTTTCCAGCCTTTTAGTTTTTATATCCTTTTATTGAGAAGGTTTTATGAGAACGTACACACCCTGTTCCAATGGGAAAAATGACCACTGAAATCCTAAAATTCAACTGGGTAAAGTGTTTACAGAGGAATTTTTAACTAAATGTAATATTATTTATTATTAAATGTGTGATGCATGATTATCAAGTTGTTACTAGTCAGACAAGTATTTTTGTACTTCTGTGCTCTCCAGCCCTCTCTAGTTAATGAGTATGTTAATTCCTAACACTCGTGGTACACTCTCAGGCCCCAGCCTCATCTGCTTATTGAAAACAACATTGCTCTGATTTGGCCAGTTCAGTTGTCAGGCACCATGTTGCCCTAATGCAGGAATTTAGCTCTGAGTCAACGTGTGCACTGTAGGCTCTAATGCCCCCATCCTGGGCACTGCAGGCTCTAATGCCCCCGTCCTGGGCACTGCAGGCTCTAATGCCCCCGTCCTGGGCACTGCAGGCTCTAATGCCCCCGTCCTGTGCACTGCAGGCTCTAATGCCCCCATATGTATATATAGCTCGTGGGTAGTTTTGACAATTTTGTTGCATTCATTTACTTTTTAGAGCGATTCTTGAATTTCTCAGTGGCGACCATAAATCAAACGCTAAATTCTACACTACCCAGGCATAATACTTGGGACACCAAGCAGTGGTTATTGGTAGACGTAACCTTTCATTTTTGGCAGTGGCCCCTCCTTCCCCCCGCTCTCAGCAGTCTTCGGCTTTGCCGACAGTGCGAGTCTTATTGATGCGGTAGCTGAAATATGGAAGGTGACATTTAGCTCAGCGGGGGGATATTGACAGCGTGTTAAATCTAATGGCCGTCAGTAAACTGGGGCCAGTTTTCTTCACAGTGGAGACTGTCCGAATTAAGCCCTTATTAATTAATACGGCACAGGGGAGGCCAGGATCTCTCTGCCACTGATCTGCCGCCTGGCTTTTGCCAGGGCTTTGATATCTCTCATTACACTGCAGAAAGGATGCCCTTTCCCGCACAGAGAGCCGCCTTTTAATCACAGGGGTGTGATATTGCTTAACATTTCTTTAAGTTCCACTGAAACCAGGAGCCGCAACGCACATGCTAAAATGTCATAAACCCCTTTTCCATTCGCGGAGTACAGATTGTTTAGATTTCAAATTATCTTAAAGGGAGTGCTTGGTGCGGTGGTTTGCATTACTTTGTCTCTTTTGCACAGCAATAGGAGTTAAGTTGTGTTCTAAGAAAGAAAAAATAACAGGTCCAGAGATCAAGACAAAAAGTATTTTTCCAGGCTGCCGGAGGCCATCAGAAATGGAGGATGTAATACTTGTTTATGTTTCTCTAGCCAGAAGGGAGCCATTCAGTCAAACCCAGAGCAGATCGAAAGAAGGAATTGCGTTCCATTGTAGTCGGTTTTACTTTGTTCACCTGGAAAAAGAACACAGGAAATGAGGACCCAGGCAAAGTCACAGAGAAGGCAGTGCACCAAAGCCAGCGTATGTCTGATTTTCTCAGGCGTTTTCTTTTTTGTGCGTGTTCTGTTCGGGTGTCATTCCAGCCCCGTTCTGCTCCGGAATCTTCTTCATCTGTGTGGAACTCTTCGGGTAAAACACCCGGCACTAGGCAACAGGATAGTGGCGGAGAAGTACAGTCTGGCAGCTTCCTGGAGCAGAGGTGAGACTTTTCCCTTTCCCTCTAAAATGCGTTCTTTAATCCGTAATTAAAGCTGGGGACTGACTTCTCATTCAGTCGTTCAAACTGCCATTCGCATGGAAAAATGGGTGCCTTGCTCCGTAGGTGGACCTGAGCCCCTCCACTTCGGGCGTTTGAGAAAGCTACGCGTGGGCCTCTGAAGGCCACTTCGGGCGTTTCAGAAAGCTACGTGTGGGCCTCTGATGGCCACTTCGAGCGTTTGAGAAAGCTACGTGTGGGCCTCTGAAGGCCACTCCGGGCGTTTGAGAAAGCTACGTGTGGGCCTCTGAAGGCCACTCCGGGCGTTTGAGAAAGCTACGTGTGGGCCTCTGAAGGCCACTTCGGCCGTTTGAGAAAGCTACGTGTGGGCCTCTGAAGGCCACTTCGGGC
>JAOYSI010027683.1:21236-32222 GCA_025775065.1 Hiodon alosoides
AAGGCCACTTCGGGCATTTGAGAAAGCTACGTGTGGGCCTCTGAAGGCCACTTCGGGCATTTGAGAAAGCTACGTGTAGGCCTCTGAAGGCTGCGGCACAGAATCCGCTTTTCTCTGCATTCCCAGGCACGGACCTCTTCCAGGTGAGGGGGCAGAACGGCCTGCTGTTGAGCAGCATGTCTCCTCTTCCGGTGGTCGCTGGGAGGGACGAGGTGTTGAGCACGGCCGACCAAGGCCTGGAGACCTTCTACCCCATTTCCCCCACCATCGACCTGCAGGTCACCCACGTCTACCAGCAGAAGAACGACACTGGTAGCTTGGCCGCCTTTCAGTCAGCCGATGATCGAAATTTGCAGCCCCCACAAAATGTGTTGCATCGCTCCCAAAAGTGAATTGACAGTGTTCTCGTTTATTGCATTATCATCCATTTTCCTGGCGTAATTATTTTAAAATCAACTCCCAATGTCTGATTAGAGGAAAACAAAGTAAAGCAGTAAATGTGTCCACTATCGTACCTGCAGCATAACTCTGCCGTCAGACAATCTCATCCCCTGCTTACGATAACACATTCCCAGGCTAATCAGGTGTTTTTTTACCGGTTGCCCTGAAGGTTTTAAAGAGGGCTACCCATACCCTTATGCCCACACGCTCTTCATCCTGGAGTCAGGCGAAGCCCCCAAACTCAGGCCCGAACAGCTCCGTGCCAAGATGGTCATGTTCGCCTTCGGGAACGCCTTGGCCCGGGCACAGGCACTGTATGGGGTAAGCAGCCGTGAGCTCCTGGAGTACCAGAGATGGTTTTGGTTATCGCTTCCCTTAAATTAGCACCTTCTAATGGTAACTGTAGGTGATTATGTGCTGGAACCAAAAGTAATAGAACTTTAGAAATCTGCTGGATTGTAGAATAAGATGGGCCTTCTATACAGAGATGTGAAATTTTGTTACTTGCCTGTAGCCTAGGTGTAGACTGCTGTTAAACGTGTGCATTTTGTCCCCGCAGACTGAGCCCAAGGTCTTGGAACGTCCCGTGGTGGTGCAGAGCGTGGCCACCAATGGGCGGACCTTTGAGTTTGTCGTGTTCCAACTCAACACCACGCAGTTGGACTCCGACCAAGGCATAAAGAACCTGGTTTGGCTGGACAAAGAACAACCACTGTATGATTTCGCTAAGGTCCGTCCACTCATCAAGAAGAAGGTGGTCCAGGTATGTCTTAATTGTGTGAATTGAATAACTTTTAATTTAGTTAAACCGCTCCGTCTCAATGAGGTTAAGTAATCTAGGTTTTCCCAACAATAGAAATGTATTCTCAGCACAGCTGCCTACCATTAGACGACTAATGAATGACCTAATTAACGTTCCTCTCCCTCTCCTGCAGGTTCCTGCTGGGCTGTCTGGGTATCAGCCCGACACCTTTAAGAAGTTCCTGGCTTTCTATCTACACGGAGCAGTGTGAACTTTTCTTACCCATTTATGTGCATCGCCAAATAAATCTTGAAAAAACGACAAGTCTCCGCTTGAACCTTGAGGAAAACTAAAATGAAAAGCATTCCTGACATACGGTTCTGGGCTTGGGGCATGCTCATATGAGCTCTACAGATGGCGGCTCCTGAAAACCACAGCACAATAAGGATCCAATAACCCGTCATGGGAATGGTGCATACAAACCTTTGTAATTTGTACCTTTAATATGACCCCACAGTGCCCTTCTAAACTGCTCTATGACCGTCACTAAAAACAGAATTTATTATTTATCTGAAATCTACAGGGCCTACATCCTCCAGTGTTAGACAATGCCTGTTTTTCCACCCCAGACATGTCTTGCATACAGCGGCAACCTCGCACCGTGTGACCATATTTGCATGTAAACAAATTTCTTAACGTTACTCGAGAGGTGTTGGAGGGAACGCGACGCATTGGCTAATCCAGTCTGCAGCTCAGTTGAAGAGCTAGCTAGCGTAGGTTTCTGAACTATGATACAGGACCTTTGTTGTTCTTCTCATCCTGATTAGATAGATATTGTTGCCATCATGAAAAACCGAGGATGACAATATACAAGGACTGTAAACCGACACATAGCAATCCTGGACCCACAATTACTGCCATTAGAGAAGACCATCAGTTCTGTGGTTGATCCTGTCCATTCCATGTGGAATGCATGTACCCTGGGCCTGATATACTCTGACAGGTAGGTTGCAATTTAATTGTGCCAACCAGGAGTAGAAACAAAGATCTGGTCCTAGAACAATTACAAATTCTACACGTTCAATTGTGACGAGCTTCTACATAAATGAAGTGCCGGAAACAAATGAGTACTCTAATTTATACCACAAGTTGCCTACCGCATCTTCCATTGATTGCCTGAAAAGTCCTGAGGGCATGCTCCAAGTGAACACCAATGAAAAGGCCTGAGACAGGGAAATGCTCCAAATGAACACCAATGAAAAGGCCTGGGAGAGGGAATGCGCCAAATGAACACCAATAAAAAGTCCTGAGACACAGAAAACTCCAAACGAACACCAACGGAGTCTCAGAGGCTAACTGGAACAGAGACCGTTTTCATGTTAATATTTATTACAGTGTGGGAAAAGGGAGGGGAAAACCCTATCATTCATAAATCATCCCATATCCATGAAGAAAAATAATTTAGTCATTGTAAAATTACATTACTAAGTGATCTTTTTTCTCAGGTTAAACAATGGAAATTGAGTCATCCTAAAAAACAGCTGTTAACTGCAACAAAAACAAAGTTTATAGCTCGTAGCTTTCTGCACCCATGAGGCCACCATACTTCACGCGTCTGGGAAAGCCTCATCAGCCCATAAAATCACTGCGAAACAATGACATGATGCAAACCTCATGAAGGGCAGCAAGAAACGGAGCCAAGTATGACATTCGGAAAACAGAATAGCAGGGTTATTCCAGGAGAGGGAGAAGCAAAAACATCCCTCGATTTAAAAAATAAAATAAAATAATTTTTTTTTTTTTTTAAACATAAGCAACAAATATTTAACACAAACTACAATGTATAATTTCAATTCTCTCTCATTATAACCAGACTACAAGGTAAGAAACACAGAGACAGCTACAATGTCCAACAACCAGCACAATGTTATGCCCAGGCAGGTAATATTTTATACATTACATGATACAGTTGTTTTTTTTTGTTTTTTGTTTGTTTTTTTAAATAGACTCGGGCTTGAAAAAAAGACCGTTTACAGGGAGTGTGCAGTACCCCGATCTCAGTTTCACCCTAAACCGCTGTTCAGCTGTGTCCTTGCCTGCATTCTCTGCTTCACAAATTCAGGGTTCAACAGCTTTATTTTTATTTTTTCCTTTTCCCAAACAGAGGATGTCTACACAACAGCAGTCATAAACTTATGTTTAAATACAAATGAGGACCGACTCAATATACAGTGCAGGAACAAATCACTCACTCGCCATTGGCCTTGTCCAAGTCAAAGCTGACCGACTAGTGGGTTAACTCATTCAATGCATGGGTACAAATTTTATGAGGAGGTGCAGAAAACCAACCATTGGCTTGGTGCATTAAATCCTCCTCTCTGGATTGTCCTTTACCAAAATAAACCTAATTTGCCCTCAAATCAGTGTAGACCTGTGGGTCAGTCCTTGAAAGGGTCTACTTTGAGGAGGTACATAAAATTGATTTAGAACTAATAAAAGCAACGTTTTAAGAACAGACTTCTCTTCTGTAATTGCTAAATTATTATTAAAAGATCTGTCCTTTTAGCTTTTAAAAAAAAACAAAAACAAAGAAACAATAAGCTTTAAAAAAAAAAAATCATAAAAGTTTCAACCAAGTTGAAGGCATCTTCTGAGAGTTCCATGGTGCATTAAGTTTTAAATGTTTTACTGGAGAAATTTCTCACTAAACGAAGGAGCCATTTGGAACTAAAATGAATTTGACTATCGCCAACGGTCCATTATTTCTCGGCCTTGAGAAGTCCACAGTGCAGAGTATATTGTCCATTTTAGTAACAATAAAACAGACCGGGTTATTTCCTGGTATTCCAACAGTAGTCAGTGTGCAGGATGCCACGGGCAAAAGCAAACTGGTCAGCTTGCCGTCTTTTTTGTAGGGGGGTGGTGGGGGGGGGGATTTGTAATTCATGTATCCAATCTTGTAAGAAGCCGGTTGCGTCATGTCTTGGGTTGGGGGCAGGGGTGCAGTTAGGGTGGTGTCCTTCATGTTTTTATGGAACACAAGTCCAGCCATTGAGCCATGAATTGCGTCACTATTACTGCATGAAATTAAACTCCGGATGCCTTCCCGGTTCCTTGCCGAAGTGTTTTGCGGCTTCCTGCATGCGTTCTTGGATCTTCCGGATGACGTCAGAATGCGTCTTGTCCTGGGTGGGGAGGGGGGAATCACACACTCATCGTCATGGTGGGGGAGTACTGAAGGGGAGAGAGACAGGAGAGGGCTGAAACACACTTAACGCAGGCAGGCACGCACGCACGCACGCACACGCGCCTCAGTGCTAACAAGTTACCTTAAGAAGAAAAGTTAAGATTACAACACAACTGCGCCATTGCTAGCCCCCACATACCGGTTTACAAACAATCAATCAAGCAGGACAACAGGAGTGAAAGGAAAAGTAGTTGACTGGACCCCACTGCCCCCACCCCTCCTGCGTGAGCCTCCTAGTGGTCAGCAGGGGGAGTGACCTGAAACTCACGTTTTCGTTCTGGAAGGAGTGGAGGAAGTTGCCCCCCAATTCGCCGTCGTCTCTCGGGGTCCCCGGCGGATTGCTAATGCCACTTAAGTTGTTGGGAGAATTCTGTCAAGATGGGAGGAGTGGAAATCAACACTAGTCATAAACTGGCCAGAAAACCAGTCTTCACGACAGTGAAGACTGGTGCCATTTTGTGGGGCTTCTACAAACAAGCAGACTACATAAAAAAACATTTGAAGGCTTGTATTAATGGCAGAGCAGAGGGGAAATTACACAGCTAAGATGACATTTATTTACCTTGGGAAGTCCATCTATGTCACCTGACCCTGCAAGAAACGCAACAAGAATGTTAAGACATAGCACATAGCATGTTGTAGTGATGGGTCACATGATGCAGTGATGGGTCACATGATGTGGCAGAGCTAACTATCGTTGCTCCAAACTGGCTCATTGAAGGGAGCGCAGAGGAGTCGTTTCTGCACGGAGGATCAGCATTGACGTAGAGTTTAGTGTTTAGTGTAACTCAATGGGGTCGGCCAGGCTTACCTAATGATCCGTTCATGTGGTGTGGCTCCATCCCGCCCATACCCCCCATGGGGCCGTCGGAGCCGGGGCCCATGGGAAACTGCATGGGGAGGGAAGAAAGAGACGCCACGCGGTCACACACTTGCGCACACGAGACAAATGGACGTGGCTGGTGGTAAGGGGGCGGGGTTCAATTAGGGGGAGTGCCTTGGAGATTTGAGATTGCCACTCAGAGGAGGGGTCCTCTGGGTGACAGGGATCTGAGAACATGCTGCTTTTATAGCTTGTCGTATATTTTCTTAACCGCCTCCCAGCCCCTGCATTCCAGCAGGGATGCTAAAACCTTGACGCGGTTGTAGGATCCCAGGTCTTTGATGACCTTTGTATCCTGGGGGAGAGGGGGTGCAACAAATCGCTGCGGGTTCATTCCTGTGTTCCAGATCATTCCCTAACAATTGTGTGGTCGAGTTATTGAAGTGTTCCACACAAACATCCAACAGCCTTCTAGGTTCATCCCTGTCCCTCGCCCAGGGTGCGTGAGAACAATTGGCAAACAGTTTTAAGCAACCGAAAAGTACAGTTGCCACGCTAAATTTGTAGAAGGTAGGTGGACCGTGACTCACATTTGTCCTGTTGCCTCCGGGAGGTACAGCACTGATCATTGTGTAGAGGTTGTCACTGGAGTTGGTGGAATCTAACAGGACAAAAACACACACAAAGACCAGGGTGATCAGTGTGACCCAGTAGGCCATTGTTTCACCAAGGTGCTAGGGTTTGCAACACAGACGTCACATTAATGGTGCTAGGTGGAGATACCTGCTGGGCTGGGCATGATGGGTGTGCCAGGGGGGCCTCCTCCTCCAGGTGGACCCTGCTGAAGATGAGAAGAGCCATTTAAACCCACACCAGTTTGGGTCAGAAACCCCCAGAACGTGCAACACAGTGGTTTAGGTCTGGCCGGTCCCCAGGAGGAAAACCTATATACGTATAGCACGTGCAACGGACAGGAACGTGGCATTAGCGTCAGGGAACTGGACTTATGACCACAGAACCCAAGGTGGGACCCGGCAAATATCCAGCCGTGTAAATCAGTATCGTATGAAATGTTAAGCGGCCCTGGTAAACAGGGAGTCCGCAGAGCGGTCTTAGCACCAGTCGATGAGTCATGAGTGCTCATAAAGGACAGTCAAGATAAGCAAGACCTTTGAATCTGAGGCAGGCCAACCGGCGCCAGCAGCCCTGAGGCCTTGTTCTGCCACAGAGGGAGTCAACTCGCCAAGGACGAAAACAAAACGACACTGCAGAGCACATGTCCTGGCCGTCTGACCATGCCAAGTGAGGCAGAGAGGATTGTGGGAGTGGGAGAGGAGCTGGGTTGATGCTCTGGAAAGCTAACACCCGCTTTGTTCCGATTCAAAGTAGCCACCTCGCTCACCCACTGGGATAAAGCTTCCCCAGAAAACAAGGACAGCTTGAATCTGTGCCCAGTAAACAGAAACCCCAGTATCTTCAGGCATTTCATCCACCATAGGACCAAGGGCCAACCATATCATCTGGAATTTGTTTTACTACCCCCCCAAAACTGCACCTCCCACAGGAGGCAATTGAGATTTATTGATTTACGTGCTGATTGATGGGTTGGTGCACAAAGGCTTCAAAGAGTAATCTTACCACGTAGGAACCAGGCGAGGAGGACGAGTAAGGGATCTGTCAACGACACACACCAGGGTTGTTACGGTAACAGTGCATGGCAGAACCCCCTCTACAGCACCATCATTTTTTACATTTCAGGTCCCACACATGTCCTCAACATCTTAAATAGCTGACAACAGAACTTGCTGAATTCTTCAGCTTACCCTGGAAACAATTTTTGCTGAGCGTCGACAGGAAAGTAAAATCTCACAGTCATTTTTGATTGACTGCTGACTCGCACACTCACCGAGTTGGCGTTGTTGGGATTGGGCCACGGTCGGCCAGCACCCGGGCCCCTGGAATGGAGGGAGAGAAGAAAACCTCGCTTAGAGTCGGGCTACACAGGGAGACGACGCGAGAAACGGCGGACACTAACAAACGCCTCGCTGGGCCTGTCCTGGACAGAAGGGCAGAGCCTGGTCTCACGGGCCTTTGTGTGAACCTTGTCTGGTGAAGACGCTTACATGTTTATTCCAGGCATGCCGGGCCCTATCGTGTTGGGAGGTGGTCTCATTCCGCCGCCATAGTTCTGCAATGATAACCAAGGATCAGTCTACCATAACCAGAAGACACCAAGAAGAGAAGAGAGAAAAAGAGGGTTAGTGGAAGGGAAATGCAACTACAATGGAGAAGAGCTTACAAACGAAAGAGCGTCACTGAGACCCAGGACGGGACATAAGTCCATTTTAAATCAATGATAACCCACGGCATAGGGCTTGATCAAGTTAGGGTTAACAAAAACGTTTACCAGGGTAAAATGTCAGACTATTCTCTATCAATACAAAGAAATCAGACATTTTTTACATAAACACTTTTCAAGTTTTATGAAATCTAATCTATTATAAATATTTAACATAGCCATCCTTTTGATAGACTGTCTAGCTTTAAGGCGGCCGTTCTAGCCAATATGAAACAAAAACAAAAGGACAATGCCGGAAAAGGACATGACTGTGAGAGGAGTCACTGCGATGTCAATGAGTCAAACAAGGCGAGTGACAGAAAAATGACAGGAAGCAGGACACACGGTACACGCCGTAACGGAACAGACAGAAGACGCAAACACTGAGTCAATACCCAGCATTAAAGCGCTCGCCTCGCCGAGCATCATTACTAGATACAGCTGTCAGCGTTTGTACACACCTGCTAGAAAACCACCAGTGGGAAATGAATGGTTTCAGTAACTAGGGTGCCTATTCAAGGCGCTGGTTAAATATTAATCTTGGCTGGAGTACCTATCCTGGCTAAAATAAGCTCCTTTTATCTAGATAGGCCATCAGGAGCTGCCAGCACCTCTGTTACTGAAACCTAATGCTGGGCCCACAAGGACCCGTCCTCACAAACAAGTGATCCCTTTCTTATTACACAGCAACATTTAAAACAAGGACCACGTTTCCTGGAGTGACTCTCAGTATTAAGTCAGTAAATGGCAAATGGACAATGTTCCATACCAAACTATTAACTCTGTCTCACTGAAAATGGTAATAGTAAAATAGTAAAATAGGAATAGTCTGTTTACAGAAAAGAGCCAGTTTACAGAAAAGCCATGTGACCAGTCATGTGACAAGTCATGTGCTTAAGTGGAGAAGCAATGTGCAGGCATACCTGGGGTCCTGGCACCATGGGGCCCATTCCTCTAGGAGGATTCATTCTCTGCATCGGTCCTCCTAAATTTGGATGTCCTGGAAATAAACAAGCACAGTCGACAGACTAGAATTACCACATTAGCCTTGATGGCCTTTGGAGACGATTCAGCTCCGAGCCTGCGTTAACATGCAGAAACAGACTCCGTCTGCCCCTTACAGGTTCTCAGTTACGGCCCAGACCTTCGACAAATGTCTGGGAACCAACACTTGTTCGTTAATCACCGTTCTCCAGGTCTCCGCCCAAAGTTACACTCGGAAGGTGAGTGCTAAGAGAAGCAGAGAACCCTTTTTTTGAAAGGGGTCCCTTGATCCAGTGAGTTCTTCTCCCACGCGTTCTGCACCCTGGGCTGAGCACAGGGGCCAGGGGCCAGGGCGTCGACAGAGAGCGCAGGCTGGTGGAAGCGGGGTTGCAGGAGGTGAGGCCAGAGCGCCCTTCTTCAGAGGAAGAGGGGTGAAGCGGAAAGCTCTGGGAGCTGTGACCTCACCTTGCTGGCGCGTGTGGTCCATTGTGCTGGGTAGAAGGGGCTGGCCACCTGGAACTCCTCCCGGAGGCTGGAGAAGGAGATGAGTGTGGAGGGGAGAGAGGGAGGCAGCGTGAAAAAGGGGACAAAGGGGGAGAGAGGGAGACACAGCAGATTGAAGACCGGGGTGTGGGGGAGAGAGGAACAACGTGTCACTGTTGTTTTCAGTTATCATGCCATGAGTCTTTGCCTAAAGTGACCCTCTTAGGATATACCACGGTGGCCATGTATTCCTTCACCTACATTAATGAGTGTTTAAAATTCAGTTAAGATTGAGAATTTTATACTTTGGTAAATGTTTAGCGTGAAACCCATTTATTGTTTTAAAACTGGTTTATGTTCTGCCGCAACAAAGTCCTCGAAAGGGTGATTTTATACGAGAACCCCTAGATTTTCCAAACGTGCAGTATGGCTTGTTCCTACAATGTGTTTTTTTTGCATAACTGACATGTTGAGAAACATATTTACTGGTGGTGTGTTCAAAGACTTCAAGCTGTAATCTTGTTCTACAAGTTGAGGCAGGTTTGGCCTAGATATGGGATATGGGATAAAAGCCGTTTCCATTCAGACTCCTGTTCTGGAGCCAATCATGAACAGAGCTCTATTGTTCAGAGCTGGGATGGCCGGGGCCACCCTGAAACGACCCGCTGGCTCCTAACTCTAAAAGAGTCATGAGATCGCCATGGCTCACTGTCCCTAGTAATGGCCAGGAATTAACTGGGTATCTCTGCTACGTTTCTAAAGATGCGTCTGAATTCCACCGGTACGGACCAGGCCGCCTTTGCGTCTCAGCGACCTGACAGCAGATGGAAGTGGAAGTGATAAAGCCGGTAACTCTGGGAGATGATCAGGTGACCAGCTCAGAGTCTGGCCACGGCCCTGAGGACAGACAGATGGGTGGGACTGCAATGTTCGCGCACACATCGTCGCAGGATTCTTTGCGTCTTACCTGGTTTCCCATTCTGATGGGCGGTCGTGGTCCTCCTGCGTACCGCGGTGACATAAAAGCCTGAAAACACAGGGTAGGGTTAGTGAAAAGGGGTAACGTATGCCACCCAGGAAGGCCTTCAGAAGATAACAAAACCAACAGCTCTGCCCCCTCCCTGCTGTAACAAACACTTAAACACAATAAATGCAGCCTTGATTGTTTTGGTTTTTTTAAAAGGTGTGACGAAAATAGACATGACCTCAGAATAATATTGTGTGGGTTGTCGGCCACCTATAGCAACCCTACTTGGAAAATAAATACATCGTGCCACACAACACCAAACAGTAGTTATGACAGGAATATGAGGTCAGGGCTTACCTGCACAAGGCAATCAGTAAAGGAAACAAACAACCAAATGTGTGCAGGTAAAAAGCAGAGCCAGAGGAAGCAGCAATTTGAGGAAACATGAGAATAATTTAGTATATACTGAGGATAGGTCACCTATAAAAGCCCTCTCAAGAGAGGCTTATTGTCAATGAGCGGCTCTGGATAAACACTATGTGTTTGTGGACTAATGTGTTAGGGGACTTCTAACATATCAGTGAGCTGATTACCATTAAGAACAAGTCACTCGGGCATTGTTGATCTCCGGCTGTTAAATAGGAAAAATGTTGTTTCTACATAATAGCCAGACTAATGAGTTTTTACGTATACGCCATGTAGCATTTGCGTTCGGCGCTCGTCTTTGAGAATGGTCGAGGGGAGACTAGAGGACCGGGAGCCAGAGCCGCGGGGGAGGCGTTACCTGGCTGTGGGGTCCCATCATGTTGTTAGGGTTGTGAGGCGGAGCCTGAGCGTGAGGAGAGGGCTGGGAGCCGGGTGGGCCCTGTGAGGTTAGAAAGCCAGACAGGGGCAGAGTTACAACAGCGCAGGGATGTGCAGGCAGAAGACGGGGGATGGGGGGGGGGAGGGGGGGGCGCGA
>JAOYSI010027694.1:2428-20386 GCA_025775065.1 Hiodon alosoides
AAAAAAAAAACGGATTTCAAAAACTTATTATGAGAAAAAAAAATAGAAAATGATTACCCTTTAGAATACAAAAGATTCCATAAAGTAAAGAGCGCGTCTGCGAATTTTGCTGTAGTGTTCGGGGAAACCATTCAAAACGCTCATCTGTTCAGTCATGTGTAATAAAATCTAAAAAGTCTCAAAGCATATTATAAACCGTTCTACTTTAGGGTTTGATTACAAATGAGACTGTAGCTGAAAATAATAATGCTGTAATTATAGAATACAGACCGATAACGGAATTGTACATAGTTTTAAACCGATGCAAAGCCAAGCCATTAAAAGCTTGTCCCCGGGTGTATGCGCATCAGTTCGACTTGATTGCTAACTTCGGGAGAGAATGAAAGTGTTATAGTAATTTGAACAAGCGGAAGAGAAGCACTGGCCACGGCGAGGACAAAATTAATGACACGACGCGTTATATTTTGCTAAAGTTTTGCGTTAAATTTTGCGTCAGAACTTTTGGCTGTCTTTGTTTCGTGTACAATTATGAGAAAACGTATTATAGATTCACGTTAAACCGATGAAAGAAAAGACCTACAATAAAATGGTCCGTTGCTCTCAGCTATCCTATTTTAAAAATGTATCTGCGCAATAAATCTGAGCCTTGCATAGGCTACAATGTTGGTAATATACCGTGTTACTGACAACTAATATAAAAGAAAAATAGACATTCTAACCATATTTATAATGAGTCCACATCGAACAGTTTCCTTAAAGCGAAAAAAAAAAACTTACGTTATAGCGGCTGTCCACGTTCCTCAAAATGCACATTGAAATGTAATTTTACCATCTTCGTTGGAAAGTAAATAAACAACTTATAAACAGAAAAGGAAAAGGATTTTTAAAAAAAATATCAATCCCACAAAATGTTTTGAAATGTAGGTTTTAAACTGATATCCGCCCTATTCTCCAAGCAGTACATAAATGCAGTTCTTCGTGGTTTGCCCCTGTTCCTCGGTTACGTTTGTTCGTCGAAGTAAGTTTGTTCGTCGCAAAAGACGGCTCGCTATTCTCGCATTGTCCCCTCGGTCCTAGCATTCTGCCAGCGGAATGAATCATATCGCGACATTCGCGGACAACAAAATGTTCCGTATCTTGTAAATCAGTTTTCTGTTCCCAAGAAAGGCATTTTGCCTATCGCCACATTGGTGACGGCTTTCCCCTTCTAGCCCACGGTATGCCGTTTCCTAAACGAGATTAGAGAAGTTCATTTAAGGTGAACTGTGATTCACAGTCAGACCGTTAAACAAGAAGCAGTCCGCGGTCTACTGTATCTAATTTCAACTATCAAAGGCCACGATATTCTAAACCAGGATATTCAATTGCTATTGAATGTCGCAGTATTTTAAGTGTTATGATGACAGTTAATTATTTAAAGCAAACGCATTTAAAATGTAACAGTAATTCGGGTTACAGAAAGTAAATTCGCCATCGAGAGAAATTTGCTATCATCTGGTTCCTTCTGATCGAATAAAAGTAGGTTATCACACATTAACCTGTGCTTCGATGCCATTAATTTGAGAAATTTCTTGTTCTGATTTACAGTAATTTAATAAGTTGATTTATTTTATGCCAGAGAAACAAAGACGTTGTAGAGCTGGCATCAAAATGGCTACAGCGACAAAGCCACTGCAAGCAATTGCCATAAAACGTTAATTTGTTAAAGTATTATTTTAGACAAAGCCTACACTTTAAGGGTACATGGGCCACTTCATCAATATAAATATCAACAATAAAACCAGGAGGGATTTCGTCGTAGTCTATTAGATAAACTTAGGGTTGAACGGTCGATTTCGCTAAATAGCGCTATCGCCATTTGGAGGCGACGGCTCTCGGTTGCTATAACCGGCTTGGGTCAACTATTGCTTTACATCTGTTACGGTTGTTACTGAACAACTAACACGAGATAACACGTTTAGAAGGCTACATGGTCGCATACAGCATATAATAAAGTCAGATAACACACACCTATACAGCTGATCAGTCGCCCTATACCGTGGATCAGATTTTGTGATCCCTGCACCTGTTGTTTACCTGCTCTCCTGTCTGGCAGTCCGTGCATAATAGAGCACGTGCCCGTAGTTGCTGGGATCGTTTTCTTGCTGATCAGCTAAACACACGAAATCTCTTAGGGTGATTTCACGTCTCGAACTGTCCTGTTGAGATTCATCTTAAACTATTGTTTATGATTCAGTTACTCTAGTTAAATTAAGGTTTTAATTACGATTGATTTGTCGCCTATGTGTGCTGTACGTATTAACATTGTCCTTGTCACCAAAAAAAGTGTTCTGGTTTCTGAATGAAAATGAAATGAAACCCACGTACATATGTGATTCGATTTTAAATTTAATATTATATTTAATAATGCTTTCTTTTCATTTCCATTTGATTTAATTGCGAATTAATGTTGTCTTCCAGGCATAAATGTAGGCCTGATTCGGTCAAACCAGAACTCCGTTAATTCGTAATTTATTGTGGGTAGGCTACTAGCGGGATATTTTCCATTAATGTTAGTGTTTATGAAATAATGAATTAAAATAAATAATGAATTAAAATACTCTTCCTGTTGAAATAATTTAGTCAAACTTAAGCAAATAATTATGTTTTATTTATTTATTTTTTAATCCGCCCCTTTTTGTGTTTTTTTTTATTTTAATTTTTATAACTTTGTAAAAAAATCGCTTGGTGCTAAGCTAAGTGTCACATAATGTTTTATTTCAGCATTTTACATTTAATATTTTCAGCAAGATTTCTACATTTCTAATATAGAGGCCCCTTGAAGTCACAGAGACTTTCAAAGAGACTTTCAAAGCACCAAAGGCAGCCATCTCTACATAAAAATGTATTTTTAGGATTTATTTAAAGTCAAACATGAAATAATTCTACAATATATTATGGCTACAACTTAAGCCCCATCTGAGACATTTGTTTACACAAATCTTTTTCAAAAACACAGAAATTTAAAATTTTTTCCCAATGCAGGACCTTTAAATCTAATAAGGAGCACAGATTAATAATTAAAGGGGTTATACATTTTTTTTTTTAATGAAGAAATTTGGTACATTACAACACTTCAAATAGCTTGTGTGTTAATCATAGGGAATTAATACTGTAGCATGAGGTAGTGTTTGCTCTTAAGGTATGTTGGGTATCTTAAGATTTCATGCTGTCAGTTTCAAATTAAATTTAGGTGAGAATTTATATATTCACCTTAATTAACGTATTAAAAATCTAGCTTAATCAAATAAATACTGTTTAAACAAATTACGTACAAGAGGATTTTGGGAAGCTAATAGTGATACTATTGTTTGAAATAAGAATATGTATGATTCTAATTTTATTATTTTGCAGGTCCAGGAAATGATCGAATGGGTACAATAATACATTATGAGAACATTTTTGTGTGTGTGTTCAGCTCACTACTCACATACAAATACAGATCCCTATCAGTCGGGCCACCCTTCACATATTAATATTTTTAAAAGATCTTGCTGGTATGAAACTATTAAAATTAAGTCAAGATTAAGTGATAGTTCCCAGAATGGCATTCACAAAATGCAGACTGGTTTATTTTATCGCCGCCCATTACCTGTCACCATACCTATTTACATATTCTTGGAAAGGAATTACGTTACAGAGCTTTTCCTGACATTATTTTCCAAATGGACCCAGAGTGCAGAACTGAAAAGCAGTCTGTCGGCCTGTCGTGAGAGAAGCCCCATTTTCACGGGGCATTCCTGCACTCAAAGGGACACTGGGTTGCTCTGGCTCCCTTGCATGCCGGGCTGATCCTTGCGAAAAAGAGGAAGGATCTTTTACTGACTCAGAATTTGAATGCAAGTCGTTATAAAGTCTTGGCGATCAAACACTGAAGATAAATGAAGTACATTTTCTTCATTATTGCAATCGTATTGAATAAGGTGAAAATCTTTATAAATATGGTTTTTATAATCCACAAACTCTTAACCGATTCAGGGTTGCCGTGAGGAGGATTATAAAACCAGGCAGGTGCCGGGCTCATGGCAGGACACGCCCAGGATATGACGCCAGGTCATTGCTGGGCAAAAGACAGATAAACAAACAGACACACCCACACACACTCTCACAGGGCCAATTTTGCAGTCGCCAATTCACCTACCATGCAAGTCTTTGGACTATGGAAGGAAACCCCCATGGGCCCACAGAGACAGTGATCCGAGCTGGATTCAAACCCGGGATCCTGATGCTTTGTGGTGCCAACACTAACCGCTGACCCTTTATTGTTAGTGTTGTCATTGTTATAATTAATTTATTGTTCTTTATTGATTTATCGTTAATAAAGATATAACGTCAGGACACCCAGTGCCCTGAGTTTTTCTTAACATCGTCCTCTAGAGATCATGGGTTGGTGCTAGAGGGCAAACAAGTACATAGGGCCAGTGGAGATTTCTGCGACGGTAGATGGTCAATGGAGCGACCCAGACAGATGCCCAGTGGAACCGAGGAGGTACCACCCAGGGTGGATGAGATAGAGACAGAATGCTGAACTGGCTGGGTCTTGATAAGAGAAAAGGTCCACTTGATTTATTATAATTTTTTTTTTTTTTTAATTAGCAACTTTGAATTTAAAAATATGCAGCAGGGACAGGCCAAAACCTGTAGACCTTGACTTGAAACACATGCGGGTTAGAGAGAATTGCACAGCGGCACTTTGGATTTTCAAAGAACTTCAATAAACAGAGGCAAATTAAAACGTTTCTCTGTATTTCCTCCCACATGAATGCCATCACTCAAAAAAAAAAAAAAAAAAAAAAACCCCAGGGACTAGGTCTTCGATATAATTATTATAGCCTTCAAGGTAATCTGAGTGCCTGGTAATAATTGGGGAGCACTGCCTGTATAGCCTGTTATCTTCTTCACAGAAGCAGAGTTTATTTAAGAAGATTAAAGACCTGAAAGGTGACGTGTTGGTGACGTCTTTCCCCCCGGTGTGCAGGTGCAGGCTGTCCAGCTGAGCAGTCATGTGCCAGACCCAGGGAGGACCTGGAGGATTACAGGTGGGGTGACTGCATCGGTGAGACTGAACGCTAAGGTCACCTGACACTTGTGAGGGTTTTCCAGTCCCTCCGTTCCTGCTAGGGAGTTAAAAATATATTTTCTGAACAGGTGTGAGCGGTAACCCGGATTTACATGCTGTTGATAAGGGAGCAGTGGGGGTGGGGGGGGGGGGGGTCTACTTTGGGAACTCTGCAGGTCTTCACCCAGCAATTCCGCACTTTCTGCCACTGACCAGTCACAGCATGGCGCCCGCGAATGTGAGCTGAAGGGCGGACCTGGCTCCGTGCAAACCATAACATGCCGAAAACAACGTGCATCTCAACAGCCTGAACGATCGCTGCTCCAATACGGTGCCGAGTCTCGGCGCTCGGCCGCACGGCAACCAATGAAAACCCTGTACTTCACACACATGACTACGTCACGCTCGTTTCCAAGAGTCCATGCTTCCCAACATAACCTTACGCAGGGCAGACATTTCTGAAAATCTTCCAGAAGGTAAAATAACATCAAATTCAGTTTAGAAATGTTCTGATTTGTTTCTGAGGGGTGAATTTAGCAGAAAGCCTGGGGAACCGCCAAGCAGAAGGAAAATATACTGGAGGTAATGATTTTGTCACCGTGACAACCTGGGTGCTTGCATAAACATGGCTTATCTGAGCCCTAAGATAAACTCTGCTGCTGCTGCACACAGCCGTCTCGTTCGCAGCAAACGACAGCTCGGGCTAAAAATAAAAACCTCCCGTGACATCCATCAGTCAGCCTCAAACAGAACAAAAGGCCGGGCCTCTGGTTCCATCATCTCCGGGGTCCTACGTCCAAACAACGAACTCCTCAGTTTCCCCAAACACAATGCTGAATGCGGAAGAATGGCAAAAACCTTGTCTTTTCGTGGCACGATAATTAAGATTTCATTGGTCAGAAAAAGTTTCCGCAATGGTTCAGATTCGACCCAAATGAGAATAATTGAAACATTAAAGAACGTGATGGAATCTGTGAGTGTCCGTCAGGAGGTCGCTGGATTCTCCCCTTATCCTCCCTTTCACACGGACCCATGCTAATTTGTAATTAGACATTCTCCCCTTCTCAGACTGTGGAAAGGGCTGCTTAGACAAAGCTGCCATTCTCTAAGAGGGGTGGGCTAGGTTTTACGGGCCATCGGTCTTCACCCGGGGGGGGGTTATGAGGGTTCCTGGAGATGGCAAAAGAGAAGCAGGCCACACCCCGAACCCAGCCGCTGGCATCCAGTGCAGTTCCCGGCCAGCCTGGGGACATAACTCAGGAATGGGCTATAAAAACAATACAAAAAAATGTAATGTATACATATTACAGTATTAGATCGCATTGTTAATCGTTAACTTTTTGCATTTCCTTTAACGCAGTTCTATGATTGTCTGAAAAGTCCACGATTTACTATTTAGGGTATGTCTGTGTTGCCGACGGTACGCAACGCTTCTTGTGCGGATACCGAATGAATGAATGAGTCGACGAGCCCCGTTTGGCGACCTGCAAAAGCCTACAAAGGCCCAGTAAACACCGGAGGGAGAGACTGGCACCAAAAAAAGCTGTTGGAGCCCAGAGCCCAAACAAAATCTTATTGTTTCTGTTTTTGGAATCAGCGGACCCCTCTCTACTTCCCTCCCCACACACCCCCAAGTCTTTCTCTGCCCTCTTGGTGCCCTAGTCTTCATGCCGCTCTACGCCCCCACCCACCACGGCCGGTCCGTAGCCCCCCACTTCTCCATCAGTGTCAGTAATTGAACAGAAAAGCCTCTCAGTTTCGGCTGTGCCCCGGGTGGGGGGGACGCTCCCATTACTGTCTGCGACGCCGGCTGATGAAGGATTATCCTCGGACGGGGGCGCGCCGTACTCCGTAGCATAATCTTCAATTAGTTCAATTCAGGGCCGCCTGCGCCCTACCTTTCCCACGACTCAGGCTGACGTCTCTCGCCGGTGCCAGGGCCACAGCACAGATGGCTTGATGGCTGGATGGCGAGCAAACGAATGACCCCCGCAGGCCCCGGCTCACCGCGTTTAGAGTGGCGGTGAAGCACTGGCAAACCCTTTCCATCAGAACTCGACCTGGGGGGTAGAAAACAAAACGGGGCCTAACGCTTTGCTTCGAAGAAGCGAAAAGACACATTGGTTCAGAATCAGTCCGGCCATTTTGAAAACGTACCGTTTACCATGTGCAAAGAGATGGGCTCTCCGGCCATAATTAGTGTTTATTGTTGGCCCCTAAAGGAGCCCGGTAAATATCTAATCACTGTAAATTATACGGTGGCCCTGGCTCCTGGCCAAGGGCACATTCCTTATACATAAATTCATTTTTGCAGGCCTTTAATTTCCCTGGCGTCCTCAGACTGAACTTTCGGGCATGAGTGCATCTCCCCAGAGCAGAAGAGGCCGTCCTGTTGTGATACGTGGGACAGTATTTATGGCAGCATACCATATTAAACAGGAGCAGCTAAGTAGGGCAGTTGGTTCGCCTGGCCTGGAGCGGGAGACCCGTGGATTCAGGGAAAATCGAATGAGTCTCACATGGACGTCTTACACCGGCAAGTAGAGAAATTGTGGGAAAAACTACTTTCTATTGTTACAACACTTATTGTAGAATTAAACATGAAAACATACAGGCAACCTGATCCAGTGTGGAAGAAATTCAATAGAATTATACTGTACCCCACCCATCCAAAATAACTGCTTTTACTAAATCCATGTGCATTCAAACATATACTGCTGTATACTGAAACCACTGAACAATAGCCTGTTACTTATTTATTGGTGTATTATTGTGTGATATGCAGTCCCTACATCTCTAAACTGATAATTCTATACGGTAAAATCAACAATTTCCCTGTGTGCAAGGGGTTTGTGAGCTCGAGCAGAGGACGTATCCAGGGATGTTTACCTGACCTAAGCACACGCAGCCAGTGTCCTACCCTGGTGAATGATTAACCTGAGCGTGAGTATCCTCGTGCGTGGGATCACCAACCCTGGCGGTAGGAGAGCCACCAACCGACACCGTGTGGACTGGTGTCCCAGAGGTGTTCTGGAGAGCTGGAGGGCTGGATGTTGCAAAAAGGCTGCAAAGTTTTAACATTTTGTTTAGTTCATTAGTCCTTCTATGAACCAAAAAAAATCCTCATCGGCCGTAAAGGGGCTCCCCAGCAGCCGCTGAACAGTTCCGGCATGCACACAGTTCTAGATGGCACACAGTTCCGGCATGCACACAGTTCTAGATGGCACACAGTTCCGGCATGTTCACAGTTCTAGATGGCACACAGTTCCGGCATGCACACAGTTCTAGATGGCACACAGTTCTAGATGGCACACAGTTCCGGCATGGCACACAGTTCCGGCAAGGCACACAGTTCCGGCATGGCAATCAGAGACTGGGGTCCTTGGACCTAGCCGTTTGGTAAACAGTCTGTTTTGTGCGACAGCAAAGCTGAAATCTTTTTCAAGTTCGTGTCAGTTCGAGTTGACCTCTGTGCAGCCTCTCCCTATGTGGCGTCCGGCCTAAACGCTTAATTCCAGAATTAAGCAAATTGATAGGGGTGTGTGTTCAGCTTTGAGATTCTGAGCATTTTCCCATCATCTGTTGAAAGGTCAAGACGCGTATATACGATAACATTTCAAGAGAGAGAAATCATGCACTTGAGACCAATACCAGTCATTTCCCACCGAGCCGGGCTTGTAACAATATTCAGGCCCAAAACACATCTCAACAGCATTTCCCCAATGCGGTCCGAAACCTCTAATCTCAAATTTCATCTAAATGTGTCCCTCTGTCGAGTTAGCTGAAGTCCCTGAGTGTGGAGTTGAAAGAGAACTGCATTGGCGTGCAGGTGTCCTGTCTCTGAGCCAAGACGCATAACCAAATAAGAAGCTGTCGCTCCCTGCGGGCAACATGTTATAGGCTGGTAATGTTCTCTTTTAAAGAAGAGGTCAAAATGTCTCGCGCTTGTGTGGTGTGTTAAACCTCACCCTGAACCGTCTTGAACCTCTGGCCCCTTCTCATTACTTAAAAAAAAACTATAGAACTTCCGCTCCATCCTTTATGTGGCACACTAGTATTCAGCTATTTCACCCGATTGAGTGGTTACTTAGCCTTTGGCAAATCTCACTTTTGCACATAACACAATGGCGAAACCCTTCTCCCTCTTTGATTTAAACAAGACACATTTAGCCTGAATTTATGAATTGACTGTAGTTAGTTTCCACGCTGCACATACATAGTGCGCGCCGTGTCTCCTGTCCCTCTCGGTGTCTGTACAAACACAGTGCGTGCCGTGTCTCCTGTCCCTATTGATATCAGTACAAACACAGTGCGCGCTGTGTCTCTCGAGATCAGACTAATGCAATACAATGGCAGGAATGCGAGTTCCCACTCAAAATGTTCCGAGCTAAAATTATGCGGTTCCACCAGTTGTTTAGCCCCTGCCAGCCATTGTAAAACAACGTGCTGATACCGAGCCGGCAAAGTTTATCCTAATGGAATAATCGGCCGCAGTGAAAGAAGCCACTGGAATTTGACCCAATGCACTTCGCCTTTGCATTGACCCCTCTTGACTAATGGCCAAGCCTAAGGAAGCGTACAATAAGATCACTATATCTACTTCAGCCTCCTCTCAGATCGTCGCCAGCCTCCGGTCGTCAGGACACACAGCAGAGGCTGTTGAATGCCTCAGACTACATGCAGTGACTGACCTAAGACATTGTAAACAGTGTAATCTTCAGACTGACCAGTATTCGGTTAATTGTCTACCTATCCAGAGGCGCAGGTTTTTACTGGCTTCGGTCAGAAGAGCTGCCAGCTATCAAGCAAATCGATGTTGATGTGCGTAATGCCTACTTTTCATGGATAAATATACTAGTGCCTTCTGATGGACAGAAAATGAAGGGTCCTTTGACAAAGAACACACTGCGCAGCAAATTCATCTCAACCCTGAACTGTACCCTACTGCCAATCAATCTTGCCTCTGAAGAGATCCCCTCCGACATTGCATCGTTCTAGACCTACCACCATTTTATTTTTGAACATTCACATGAGAACCAGTTGTTCACCTAAGGCTCTCAAGCAGCCAGCAGATATGCCTGATCTACCCAATCCCAGGTGCCCGGTGCCCCACCAACACGGCAAGCCGCCAAGACGCGGCTTCACAGTGAGCCACTGCCGTAGCGGGTCACAGACGCCGGCCGACAGGTCATCTGCTCAAATCCGAGGAGGTGCATCTAGGCTTGCGTCCTTGACTTCGAGTCAGTTCACCTGAAAGGTCTGAGTACCTCTACAGCTTTATACAAACAGAGTAAAACTGATAAGTAATAACTAATAACTAAGAAAGTATCCTTGGTTAAGGGACCCTGTCAAGTGAATAAATAATGATGGTGACACAGGATGTTCACGTGACCCCCTTACCCGGTTTTGTTCCACTCACCAATCCAACAGAGCAGACAGCACAGGAGCATTTTAGTAACGGGTATTTATTAAAGACAATTTATAACGTCGAAAAAAAAAAGAATAAACATATAAGTGCTGTAATTCATCAAGTGGACAGTACTACGAATTATCTGTCCCCCTCTCTGTTGTTTCTATATGCCCCCTACCCACTATCACACTCCAGGTTTGATGGTCCCTGGCCAAGTCACAGTCCGAGGCTGCCGGAGGCCTTTATGGCTGCCGGTGCCTTTCCCCTAAGACACCAGTTCCACGTGTGACAAATCTGAAATGGGTACAGAATAAGGGGGGTATACGGAAAGTATTACACCAGGCTACAGAGCAATCCCCTCTAGCACGCCACTAAACCACCCGATGTCCTGGACACAGGCCCGAACCTGGCTACAGGAATTAAGGGGAAGACACAGGGTTGATAACACAAAAAACAGTGGCAGACACACATGACCCTACAACATGAAACGTAAGAGTATAAACATCAGTGATTTGGCCGATAGCGTCCCAGATCAGTTGAGGACACAGGAAGAACAAAAAACTACACGACAAAGACAACACCACATAACAACACAGCTTAGTTGAGCCAAGGAGAGTAGCTGTTCACTCTGCGCTCACTGGTCCCTGACATGGCAGCTCACCGCTCATGTCTGGATTGTCTGACCGCTCCTCAACAACCCAGGGAGTACAGGGCACTCAACCCGCAGCCAGACTGCGTTCAGCCAACTCACACGTAATGCTGAATGGACAGTTTCTCCCCTTTATGAGGTGGATTTTCTGGTCTATGCTGTTAGCAGGGCTGCCGTTCCTCCCAAATTCCTGGAACTGGCCTGGTTACATCCGCCGCTGTGGAGACTGTCATGAAAACCTCAGCCGTTTGCATTTAATCTGAGACTCCTGGATAATGAAAAAACACTCAAAAAAATAGAAGACTACTAAAACAACTGTAAACACTTAACCATTTCATTTTAAATAAACTAAATATAAAAAAATAAATATAAAAATAAAAACTAAATCACCGAAACCCTTACTAAACTGAAACCAAAACTAAAGAAAAAATAGAAACCCACACCTTTTGTTTCTGCCAGCTCACTTCCTGAGCCAAAGCCCCTTACCAAACTTTTTTATCATACCCTCTAAATTACAGAAGCCCGGGAGGGATACCCAGAACACCAAGTCTGTAATAAAAAAAATAAAAATAAACAATTGAAAAATACTCCTACATTATTTTTCCCCAGATACAAAGGTCCATGTCTCCACATGCCCTCATCCATAAACAAAGTGGTGAAACTGAAGACTGCACAGGGCAACTGAGTGAGGTCCATTGTTCTTTATTCCAGTTAGAACCCTCATACCTTTAACATATATATAGGGGAATGACACCTACAGAAGGAAATGGCTTTTAATTTTTAATTAAAAGACTAACGTTTGACAGGTCTGATAAGAATCAAACTCTGTCAGCAATGTCAAATCCAGTGCAATACTACTCCTAGACATTAGCTCTGACAATGTTCCACTAACAGTTGCTAAGACCAAACTAAAAGTTGTTTCCATATATAGAGTAAGAACACGTGACCATCTCATGTCACTTTCAGAGTTGCGGTCACAGCAGAAGTACAGACCAGCAGTCCTACTTAGGCTCCATCCTGGAGAAGTGCAGTCTCGCTCAAGGCTCCGTCCTGAAGGAGTGCAGGCTTGTTTGAGGCTCCGTCCTAGAGGACTGCAAGCTTGTTTGAGGCTCTGTCCTAGAGGAGTGCAGGCTTGTTTGAGGCTCAGTCCTTGGGGAATCCTGGTCAGGAGTTCAGTCCTTTCCCAGGATGAAGTCTGTCAGTGCAACCAGCTGAGTCAGTCGGTGGTAGTGAAACTAACAACACAGAAGCAACAGCACCACATGCAAGACATCACCTTCACCCGAGCCCAGGAAACCTCCTAAGAGTCCAGAAAAAAGCCACCAGTACTTGCTTTGAAAGACTGGGTTTCATACCCGTTAAATATGTGGCATGCACGCCTTTTCATGCAAACCCCAGACTTTAAATCTCGTATTATATTTACACTTCTCTCTAACAGCCTATTGGAGCGCCTACCTCAGACACAAGGAAACTGTCTTCTCGCCAGAAAGTGTTCTTCCATTTTTTTTTGTCATCCAACTCTGACAGAATGGTCAGTGACTGTTGTCAAATAATTGAAAGCAATCATGTTATAGGCCATCTGGTACTTAAAAGATGTAACACTACACAGAAAAAGCTTCTCTTTGATGTTTGGGAAAGATTTGATACATTAACTACCTTGGTGTTTGGCCTCCTCGGAGACATAACAGATCCGCAAATCTGGAACCACAGCCGAGTCCAAAACGAGCATTGTTCCCATCATTTAGACGGGGGAATGATTAGAGGATGCGTTTTTGGAACTCCAAGAAGTGCACGCAATCAAGAGAGTGCTCTCTCACACCCCTCAAACTGATACATCACCCTTGGTAGGCAGGAACCGCTAATTAACGTATTGATGATATGCATATGTGCAGCATCGTGTGAGCTCACTTTTCCATCGAGCAGCTGGTAGCTTGAAGCTGGCTTTGGTGCTAATTAGCATGCAACAATAAAACGAGGAGAAACAAAAGACTCAGTAGGGAGGTGGGGGGGGGGGGGGGGTTCATTGCCAGGGTTTCATCAAGTGCAAGGGCTCGCAGATGTCCTGCAGACAGAAAGTAAATGGGTCCATTATAAGTAACTGGGCTTGCCAGGATGTGATGACCCGCAGGGTAGGCCGAGGCAAGGACTGAGACCAGGGTCGGCCTCTGTCACGCTGTCCACCCCCCCCCCCCCCAGAAGCAAAGGACCAACTGGTTCGGGGATCGTTTGGCCCCAAAGTGCCGCCTGCACCCCGTGTGACATCGGTGAGTAACGCGGGCAGAGAGGACAAAGCCGAGGGGCTATCCCGGGCTCAGAGGCGTGGGCCCGCCACTGGATCAGGGCCAAAAACAGGGACAGAATCCACTCTCCACCCGGCCACATGGGCAGACGCAGGACTCCGTCTGGGAGCGCCACGGTGCTTTGGGAGGGGGCAACAAGTCCCTCACTTTCGTCTCTCACGCTCCACAATTGCACAGATGGGCTGGAATGAAGAACTCTGTGGCCTTTATATTCTGGTTGCCTTTCAGATGTTTAAAAGGTGTCAGATGGTCACACGGCCGCTGTGGCCTAAAATTATCACCTGTTGCTATGTGTAAATGAATGCACAGAAAATATAATAAGGAACCACAATACATTTTTAAGTAGACTGAGGCTGGGACCTAATCCTAAACAATACAAAATAAATATTAACTTACTAAAACTTGCGCATTTCAGCAAGTGCCCGTAACACACCAGTGTATGCCCAGGCGGAGAGCAGTCTGACACAGGGTGGCTAAAGCCAGTCAAGAGCACATTACAAACTTTTAAATCGTTTGGGTAATGATGTAGTAACTGTTTGAGAATCAGTGTTTGAAATCAGCACTGTTCTCTTTTAGTTTAGTTCTCTTTTAAACAAAGTTTTATTGAGATTAAAAGGAGGGATCGTCCCAATATCGCCCCCCTTTCCAGTATCAACAGCGGCGATAGCCACGCTTGACGAATGCGAGAACAATTAAGATGGCGGAATGACTACAGGACACTTAACAGTACAGCCCATGACCTATCTGCAGCGGCGGTGGTGGTTGTGAGGGGTGAAGGTGGGACTTTCATGTCCTGAACATGTGGGGCCCTCTTGTGGCACTGCGCGGTATTACATTGACCTTGCAGCATGAGAAGTTGAGGTGATATAAATATGCAAATCCTCATTTGAGGGATACCCTGCATGCCTTAATGTGTGGGAAACACAAGACGGCATGCCCGCTTCTTTCGGTGCAGGGCATGACGATGCATGAACCGCAAGTACAGAATTGTTTCAGCATTTTCCTTAGAATGTGTTCAGGACGGCCCAGGAATGTTCCACGTGAATACAAGTACACCGAAGTATTCTTTTTAGACTCAGGCCTGGTGCAGAAGATCAGTGCCCGTCCTGAAGCGTAAGTGGGATTTAATTATGGGCACCGTCCTCGGTGGCTAATGGGGACGCCTCGGTTGTCAAATCTGTGGGAATCCCAGCTCCAGCAGTGAGGAGGAGACTTATCAGCCTGGGGGGAGGCTGCCCCCACCCACCCCTCTCTCCTCACCTGGTACCGTGAAAACGCCGACTATCACTTCCTTGCAGATTCACTGCTGTCATGCCGTGGTTCTGGTTGATTTCTCTCTCAATGTCTCATTTTCTGACTTTCCGACACCCTTTAAAACGGTGTCGGTCACTAAGAATTACACAGTACTGTCTCTACTGTGGCCCTCGCACGGAATCTTACAGCCGAAAACCAAGTTCAATTGTATATAAAGGGAATTGTGCGAGTGTGTGTGTGTGTGCGTGCGTTCATCTGTATGTGGCTCATTTAATATAATGAGAGACATCTGACCTGTTTCCTGTGTGTAGTGACACGAGGGACCAGGAAGACTGAGGCAGGGTCTCGCGGCCACTGCTCCCTCTTACGTCCTTATCCGTCAGTTGCTTCACGAAGTCACGGTTCAAGCATTTCACCTGCTCTGTCGCCATCTACTGGAACACAGAGGATTTTTATTTATGCGGAAAACAGTATTTTCTTCGTTTTCACCACTAAAGCACAATTTTCTGTAGATTACATTACAGTATGTTTACATTTGACAGCAAATTTCCCCTTTTATAATTGAACATAACTTCCACACTCTGTGTGAAAAAGTGTACATTGTCAAACAGAGAAAGAAAGCAAAAAGGAAGAATCTAAAATGCCAGAATTGAAATCATACATGGTCAGTTAACTCAGTTACAGAAAGTCACTTATAGAGCACTAATAACACTTAATAGCACTTAATAGCACTTAAGCTCACATGGTTCTATTAACTTTGTAACAACCATCTAAATATTCTGTTCAGATCAATCCAGACATAATCAACTCATCCAGCCGGGTTTGTTTTCTGTAACAGTAAATATCCAGCTGTATATTTACTGTTATCATTTCCAGAGGCCCAGCCACACAGCCCCTCCATGGATTAGAACCACCAACCTCCTGCTTGACTAAAACCCACTGCTTTATACACAAACATCGCCCTGAGCAGTAACTCGTGCTTTAAAAAGTCTGTCTGTGTTGACTGAGGCAACGGCCCATAAGCGTTTTATATTGATCCACAATCTTGCCGAAAAAGACTGGAGATTCTGCTATATCATATTTCATAGACCCAAGAGGAAACCACGGCTGGAGGACATCTTCCCAGACATCTACCCTTCTGTCCGAGGGCGGATGATTCCAATTGTGCGGCGGCAGCCTAGAAAAGGCACTGGGTCCACTCACAGGCTGCTGCGAAATGCAAACCAAGGCCTTTTGATGTCACAAAGCAAATCCATTGTTTTCTGACCGCGCATGCAGCTGAACTGTGACTGCCCTCCCGGTGTCCCCCTCAGAGCTGAGGTAACGTCTGGGGCCGACTCCGGCCGCAACTGTGGTGACAGCAGGCGCAGTGGTGCGGACAGAGGACTCGGCTATGGGAGAAGGGGAGACCGTATGTGTCGTCGTCGCCCCCCCCCCCCCCCTCCATAGTTGTCTCCGGGATTCTGTTTCTGATCGGGTCTGTGCACCGTCGCCGCCATTTTTCCGGGCCCTCCCGGTTCATGGCCGCCCCGCGCTGAGGTTACCCCGCCATGTCTTCGGGCCGAGGGGCAGGAACATAGGCTGACTAACCGCAGCCACTCCCTGGGACTGAAATGGGTCTCTCTGCTATTCTTCCAGGGACGTGAACTCTAACGTTCCACACACATAGACTATTTACTGAACAGGAGGTATGAAGTTACATATATATATTTTACTTTAAAAAAAAGACCAATTTTTAGGGATAAAAAATATTTTTTATATTATATTACATATTTTTACATTTATAGCCCATATTTGACCTGCTGTGCACACACGACCAGGGCCTCCCGGTCCGGTTCGACACCGCAGAAGAGGCTCGTCCTCGCCCTCCTCCCTCCCCGCTCGGTTTTAGCAACGCTGAAAAACAATAAAAAGCCCCCCCTTCCCGTCAGTGTACGGATATACGAACAACGCCGGGCTGTAGAAACTGCTGCAGCCGCCAACCGAGACGCCAGGGAGCACACAGACAGGATTGGCCAGGGAAAGCATTCTGGGAAACGTGGAGGTGAAAAGGGTGGAGAAACGGCAGCCCCCGCCGTGCTCTCGTGGGGCTTCTCTATTTGTTTTGATATATTTGATATTGATCAGAAAACCTCTCCTCTATGGTCACAACTTCTGTGGAGGCAATGCATCGCAAACAACCCACAAGAAGTTGAATTGTTTTGAATACATCTGGCGTCTATATACATACATCTGCAGTATACGGGTAACGTTAAAACTGTAAAATGGTTAATCTCACGATGTGATTCATTTCAGAGATCACTAAACGTCTCCAGAAATGACAAAAAGAGTCAAAGCCTGTCATAGGCCGCTCAAGAATGTCAAGCCTGGCCTACTGTATTCATTATTTTTATTGTTCATTTGCGTATTCTTCCTTAACATGTTTTATTTTAAAACAAAGAAACAAATATTTAATGGTTAAAAAGTTTGTGCTGAAACTTTTGTTTACCTGTGTGTGTGTGTGTGAGGCTACTGCTCGTGTAGATTTTTTAAAATTGTGTCGACTGTCAAAATAGTATTATTCAATTGAATTAATAGTTTGAATTAATATCTCCTGTAGCCAGTTTATACAATTTTTTTCCCCTTTTCTGGAATTGGTTTATTACTCTATTCATCTCCTTTGGAGCGTGTTAAAATGGAAAGAACACTTATTTACTTACCCGACCAAATACAAGAATGCCTGTCCTCAAATATAAGCCATATGTCTGTCAAAATTCATTATAAATGGAAATTCCTTAATTCCATTTGCAGACCATTAAAGCGCTGCTCTGCATGTTTTATGTTTTGGTGAATGTAACGGGTTTTTTTTGTTTTAATATTACAAAATACTAATAATTTTTTACTCTCACATGGTATTAAATGAACTAGACACCGTCCATGATGAGCCCAACCTAAATACCTCCCAAAACAGTGACCATGCACACCTTCCTGTAGTGTGTGGTAATGACCCTCCAGCCATCTGATTCCCATGTGATTTCCCAGTTAAATGTATCAGATCCCCTGTGAAATATTTGCTCAGTGTGAAGGATCTGCCCTCCGGTGGGAGAGGGCTGTACATTGACAGAGAACCATTTCATTAATTGACTCCAGATTTTTGCCATTTGAGGACACTGGTGTTGAATGGAGACAGGATGACAGTTCCTGGAAGGAGAAAGAGTCTGGAGACGGAAAAGAGTTGGGCTGTGCTCGCCATGAGTTTGGTTTGGGA
>JAOYSI010027705.1:0-12367 GCA_025775065.1 Hiodon alosoides
CCCCCCCCCCCCCCCCCCCCCCCCCCCCCCCCCCCCCCCCCCCCCCCCCCCCCCCCCCCCCCCCCCCCCCACGAGTGAATATTCAAAGCGAACAATGATTGACATCTTTAAGAGCCAATGAAATTTGGAGAGGGCACACAGGGTGGCCAATCAGATCACAAGGCGGGCGGGTGCCCCTGTGCAACCACGAAAGATCCGTGCCTGGGTCAGAGACGGTATGTGACCCCAAAGGGACCTGTAAACCTGAGGGAAGGCTGCTGGTGAGCCTCTGTCATTTTCGCAACCCAGCCAGGACAACTTTCCTGGAGATGGGTCAGTAGGGCCATGAGGCCCCCTGGTGGTGAAATGGACATCACTTCTCCTGCTCCCCCCTATTGGTGCACTGTACAAGGCCAGCAGGGCGTGACCAGAAGTTCTCATCCTTCAAAGTTGGGCGAAAGCTGGGTCATATTCTTTTTTTTAGACTGCCCAACTGATAATGAGTTGAAGCAAGGCGGCTTTGCTTTAGGGCCTCCGTGGTATATTGCCAGTTGAAATATTTTGCTTAAAAATGAATAATAAAATTACTAAAACCTTTCTTTAAACAAAACAGAACATTTTTAAAGACGACAACTGGCATGGGAGATTGAAGTTCGAATCTCATCTTGGATGGTGCTACTCATTCGGGATTTTTGCAATAAAGAAAATAATTACAATAAGATAAGATAAGATGATCCTTTATTAATCCCCCTTAGGGGAAATTCAAGATGCTACTGCAGCACAGGGGTAAGACCAGATAAGATCCGAAAAGAATAAAATTAAAAATATTGTATATTTAAAATTTATATAATAATAGGATGCATGGGGTAAAAAAAACTATTTCTGTGCAATATACAGTGCAAAAAGTGTGCAAATAGAGTGCAGGTAGGGGAATAAAAAACAATCTCTGTAATAAAAACAATTACTCTAATAAAAACAATCTCTGTAATGAGTAACGATACAGTGCAAGATCAGTGCAAGTAGTGTGCAAAAATGGAATGCAGTCCAAAAAGACAAACAGAGTCTGTCAGTTTGGTGCTGTGGAATTGTGGAGTCTGATGGCTGATGGAACAAATGAGCTTCCTAAGCGCTTTGAGGCACGGGGCAGGATGAGTCTGTGGCTGAAACTGCTCCTGAGTTGCCTCAGTTCAGCATAGAGAGGATGAGAGGGATTATCCATGATGGCTTTCAGCTTCCCTCTCATCCTCCTCTCAGTCACAGTCTCTACACTGTCCAGTTCCGTCCCCACCACCGATCTGGCCACCTCCCCAGCACACCACAGCAAAGAAAATGACACTGGCCACTACAGACTGGTAGAACATCTGTAGCAGCCTAGTGCACTTGTTGATGGACCTGAGCCTCCTCAGGACGAACAGCCTGCTCTGTCCTTTCCTGTAGAGGGCCTCCGTGTTGTCTGTCCAGTCCAGTTTATTGTTGAGTTGCACCCCAGGAACTTGTAGTTGTCAACCATCCCTACTAACAATCCCTTTAGTACGACTGGGGGAGGGTCGCTAACGATCACCGGGTCGCTAACTAAATGGGCTCATTACGACTCGGCAATTCCCTGGTAGCATTTATAGCATATATAATATATATAATACAATATATAATATGCGTTGTAATATAAAACAATATTTATAAAAATAGTTTATTTTTTTACATTGTAATTACACCCATACAAAGAGACTTTTATTTTTACGTTATCAGAACTCGGATGTGACGTGTTTGTCTTGACGTGTGGTTGGAAGAGGCTTTTATTTTTTAGAAGGTTTGTTTTGTCCACGGTCTTTTTGAGGGAGAAGTAATAACATATTATTATAATATATCAGTAAATGATAATATATCAGTTAACTGCAGTTATTGATATAAGAAATTTGTCTTTTTGTTGTAACTAACCGCAATTATTTTCGTAATGCTCTTACCACCTTTGTCTTTAGTGTTTGATATTTAACAGTCACAGACAAGGAAATACTTGGACTCTACTGGGGACTTCCCCAAGTGTATCGAAGGAGTCGATTTTTGTAAGTAAGACACTGACGTTAAATGTAGAAAAACGCGATTTAGTTGTATGGTTATTAAAATGTTATACTACGCCGACCTGGAAATGTATGTACGCAAATTATTTTATGAAACTAAGGATCCAGAATCGTTACTATAAGAGTCCTAAAGTGGCAGCGGTATAAATGTTTGAATTGTATTATTTTATGTGGCAATATGTAATTTGTAATGGACCAAGGCAGTGAATCTGACGTGTTTAACCGAAAACGGCCCTTTTAAAGTTTAATTTCGTAATGAAGGCGTTGTTTGATATATTAATTTGTTAGTATAACACGATATTCTTATTTAAGCTATACCACTGATAGAAGTGTTAGCGCCCTCGCATTGTCATTTTTTATAAGGAGACTTGACTTCAATTTAAATGGAAAGCTGTACGTTTCACTCATTTTTTCCGTTGCGTTTGGGTGACAAATGGCCTCAAATTCTTGGTGAATAGGTGGGTATTTCGTGACTTGAAACTGATAGTGTTTTGTATTACAGGGTGAAGACAATGGAAAACCACGATAGAGGGAGTTGTTCAGTTATGATATGAAGATATTTTTAATTTTAATTATTTGCGTAATGCAGCAGTATTGCCACGGTAAGGTATTTTTCCACATTTATCTGACTTTGTTGGTGTTGCTACTCTTCGATTTAAGGAATCTTTGCGGTGACTTACTGCTCTTACCCTTGTAGTTAATGATTTACGGTCTCGTAAGCAGTAAATTATTATTTAACACTTAGTAGAGATTCGCGTTCAAGCAAACTTTGTGCCCCATTTTGGTAGTAGTTCTTAGTGAAGCTATGGTCCATGGGTCTTTTGCTTTCCAGTTTTGACCACCCCCCCAGCCCCTGTGAATCTAAGTGTTCAGTCCCTTAACTTCTGGCACACGCTCAGATGGGACCCTGGGCCCGGAACACCCTCGGGGACAACCTACGTTGTTAACTGCCGGTAAGCTGACTTGACTTATGTTTTTTTCCCAAACAGTGTCTCCACTAAATGGACCTGTTTACTATTGCTGTCTAAAAATGTAAGAACTCCTAAAAAGATATAGTATAAGAATCCTCGTGGCTTTAAATTAAGCAGACTGGGGAATTACATGCCAACGACTGATTCTGGTTCCTGTCATATGCCGACGATAGTTAAGTGTAGTTTCACTTGTGACCGACACTATGCAGCTGTAAGTGGCTGAATTTCAAGGGAACCAGCTCTCCACTTCCTCTCCAGATGTGCTTTAAGTTTCCGCATTGGTGTAAAACAGTAAGCATCTGTATAATTATCTTGATGTTTCAGCAACTGCGGAAAACGCTTCCCACGCCACACGAATAAAACCAGGATGGACATGACGAAATTGCTTCCCGATTTCCGTCGGAATTACATGATCTCTGTCCAGGCCAAACAAGGGGACGCGTTTTCACCCTGGACCAACAAGTCCTTCTGCCCCTTTTCAGACAGTGAGAGCCTTTTTTATTTTGCCTTGCTAATAAAGAGAGAAGTTTTAATTCTTTAGACCTTTAAACCTTGTGTAAATCACCGTGGGGTGAAAATAATCGAAAAATGCTTCTAGATTTGGAAAAGGGGGTGAGTTATCAGGGGCATCCATAGATATAGAGCTCTCTGAACGTGGGTATAGCATTTGATAATCTAGGGCTATCGATTGTGAATGGTTTAGTTAATGACGTTTTGTGAATAGAAAGGTTGTGTCATAAAGTAGCTTGTGTACGGGTTTGTTTGTGGAAGAACAGTGTGGGCTAAACTTACTACCCTGTCTTGCCTAGCTACACTGGGACCTCCATGGCTTTCTGTGTCAGGGTGTGGCGACTGTCTCAGACTGAACATCACCCTCCCCAGGGGAAATTCATCCAAAAGCATTGAAGAAATCTACAAGAATTTAAGTTTTCATATACATCTTACGAAAGCTGGAGAGAAGGTAAAACCGCAGTGTTCATTTAATTTCCACACTGTGCTATTTCGTTTTTCTAAATGCATTAATATCGCTATTCAAATGTTGACCAATGATTGCGATAAATTTCTCTCACCACTTTTCAGATACAAAAAAACCTCTTCTTTTGTGGTTCCATTTCTTTTCATTAGTATTGTCTTTTTTTACGTTTGTAAACATGTGCTGGGGTGCATTTTGTATGTAAAACTGCCTTTGCGTTCATAGGTCATGGAATCAATCACAAGCGAGAAGTACTATACAATGAATAACCTGGAATCTGAAGTGGAGTACTGTGTGAAGGTCTGTCCGGATGTCCAAATCAACCAAAATTGGCTGTGCTCTGTCTCGAAATGTGAATTCACCAGCCCCGTGGTTCAGAGCCCAGGTGAGGCATTATGAAAGCCCAGCTATTCAAACCAGCTCTTCCCCTCACCTTTTCTCCAAGGCTAACCACATTTTACCAAGCCTTTTCATCAAGGCTGATGGGACCCCTGTCACCCTGTTGTGGTCCAGGGTGTTGTGACGTGTTAGCATTTAACTGAAGAGTGTATTGTTTCTCCGGTCAGTCCCTGCTGTCATGAGTGTATGGGGTGTGATTCTGGTCCTGGCTGGGATGAGTCTGTTTGGCCTCATCTACACTGGCTACCTCTGTAGACTGAAGACCCGCCTTCCCAACGTACTGGTAAGCACCCACTCCTCACCTCAGTTATCAAGTTTATTTTTCATTACACATTTTTACAAATTTAATTTCACAAAGCACTGAACAGATTTATTTTTCCATAGAGAATTTTGAACAATGTATTCTGCCATTATATATTAGGCACATGGTAAATATTAAATATTGAAGTCTTTCAATAAAGAGTTGATAGCTCAGCTTTTTTTGTGGAAAGTTGGCAGGACAACCAGCAGGGCAGTACAGGACTCTAGTCCTGGTTCTTGATGTCCTGGACTTCACTGAAGATGAACCTCTTGTGAGACTGGCCACAGCTTAGCCCTTTGTGCCAGGGAGAGGTAGAGCGAGAAAGCTAGGAGAGGGTGTATATATCAATTTAGTGGTGAACGACATCATGTAACCTCAGCAGGAATAGACTGGCTATAAATAAAGCAATATATAATATATATACAAAATATAATCGCTATAAATATATATATAAAGCACATAAACGCATAAACGTTATGTGGTGAGAAGAACATTAATTATACAGAAGGTAAAGGAGTCTGTATTTACCCTTACTTGCCCTTTATTTACTCGTGTCTCCCTCCAAACCATGGCTGCACATTTGGTTTCACATCCAAGCCCTTTATTGCACTTTATCGTGCTCTTAAGCCCTTTAACGGCTACTGTTTTCCAGCTGCAGGATAAACTGGAGTAGCGATTTGTCAGGTTAATGTAATGGTTAGGGTGACTTGTTCAGTTAGAACCAGAACACTGTCTTAAGTTCGACAGTATTGGCAGTGTTGCACTTCTAGTCATGGTGTGTATGAGACATGGCTTTTCATATGGTTTCACTCATTTCCCGCCCCTTTAAGATGTTCCCAGTGGAGGCAAACTTCTTTATCTCACAAGGAGCTGTCTCTGATCCCATCCTGGACCTCTGCTCTGTCAAAGAGACAGAAGACAAACCTGGGCTATTGAGAGATAGCTCGGACGAGGAAGAGGAGGAGGAGGAGGAGGAAGACGAGGGGAGACAGGACTGCTACGAGAAATGGGGTGGTTCAAGGTTATGTGTCGACGCAAACTCCAGTGACACGTCCTGTGGGGCAACAGGCTCGGCCGCATCCTTCACCGCCATCGCCATCATAGGTTCTGGGAGTTCTGGCAATCCCAGCCCGGTGGTGGTTCCGACTATCCTGGGCCTGAAAGACGAAAGTTCACCCGAGGGTGAGGGCTGGGAGGAGTGCCGGGGAAGTGGGGCGACGACTGTCACCCCTCGCCTCACTACGGACATCCAGAAATCTGGACCAGCAGAGCACAGGGAGCAGGGGGCCAAGGAGCACTGTCCTGACGTGAACCTTCTGTCTGTCAACCTGGGGGGACTGGAGGAGGATGGGGATATGGCCGACCACTTGGGAGGGGTGCTTGGAGGACAGGGGGAATGCCTTGGCGAAGATAGCCCTCTACTGACTGCTGGAGCCATACTGGGTTCACCAGGGCAGGCAAACGCATTGATAGAGACCGATGCCACGCCGACACCCTTAAGCAGCATTCGAGGCCACACTGAGTACATGTTGACGGATTCGGGCGCTGAACAGGAACACTCTCAGTGCAGCCTGGAGAATGAGGAGGAAGATGACGATGAGTACTCAGGCTACATGAGACGTTAAGCTCATGGCCCTCCCTGGGTTTGTCTACATGTTCTTGGATCGGACGGGTGCTTGTCTGTGACGAACAAGCGTGAGGCGGACGCCGCAGGACGAGCTCTGGGAAAGGGATTAATCCACGTTCCTGTAGTTTACATTTGTAGAAATATGATTTTCAGTCGTAATTATAGATTTTTTTAATTGACTGGATTATTGTCAAGCTGTATGTATTTATTTATTTTGTTTGTTTCGGAATTAAAGCGAGATTTATTTCGAGTTACATTAAGAGCGCAATTCTATAGCGGGGAGCTAGCTGCCTCAACCAAATCTTGGTTTTAATCTCTCTGCTCTGTATTAGCCAGTCCCAGTTGTCATGGATAGCTTATTTCCAATTTTACAGCGGTACATTGCTTGTTGAACCCAGTGCTCCTAAATTAAAGTATTGTTGGATTTTGAGCGCATGTATGTGATCGTAAATGTCGCACTGTAGAACCACATAAAAAAGTGTGTGCTAAGTAAATAAACTGATTGAAAAATACAATCCACATACAAGGATTGTTTTCACAGATAAGACGGTATAGTTTGAAGAAACTGCTGCATCCCAACTCAGAGGGATAATGCATAGTACACGGGTTGTTTTAAGGATCTGCCACGGGCACAACGATACTATGCAGCCCACAATTACCATAAAGTAAGAATTTAATTTTAATCTGACTTTCATTTTAGTCGGACAACGTGTTTAGCAAAAAATACATTTTTTTTTTTAATTGGGGGATTGTGCTTTTAATATGATTATGAAACTGTCGAATGGCGTGGTTCTCAAACTGGGAGCCGCCAGATGGGGCTGCGTATAAATTCTAGAACATGTTTTTTTTTTTTTTTTTTTATGTACGTATAACGGGATTATCGACCTTTCAACTGTTGATGTTTCAGCATTGAATAATTTAATATAATTTTGGTTTAATTAAAACTAAAAAAATTGTGTTTTGTGTCATAAATATTCTACCCTACCTATTTTTGCATCCTACACAAGGGGGGCCTCATGCTGAAAAAGTTTGAGAACCACTGGTCTAATGTATCTTAAGGCCTTTTTTTCACCTTGACGACATATCGCTACAACATAAAATAAATACCAAGTGGTCGGAGATATCCGACCTGAGCGTACTGACTTACATGAAACAGGCGAACTCCTTTTTCTAGAATGGTTTGGACAACTCGATCGTTTTACACGGACTTTGCAATTTCTACAGGGGGCTCACGAATATGAATAATAGATTGCTTTAATTCTGGCATTTTCATCATATTTGTGAATCCTGCCGATGGGCAGGATGCTTAGCTTCCGCTTTAATTTAAAAAAAAAAAAAACGTGATTTCCTTGTTACAGCCAATAGAGGCTGGCTGACAATTTACTCCATACGCATTTTTTGCTCAGAAGGAACCCCCACGTGACCGCAACGTGTTTACGTAGTTAGCAGTGTACTAAAGAATTGCAGGGGAAAAGGTAGATTTCGGTTAGGATGAAATAATTTCGGATTGTTTTAACAAAATGGCGACGTACACATGGAGAACAAGTTAACTGTCTATTATATTATGTTTCTAAATATATAATATTAATATCTACGCGGAATGGGTAAGTTTACTTTCAGGCAGAAAGTAATACAATATTCGATTGGTTGCTACAGTATATATGTATCTCGCGATATAATTCTCTTTAAAACGGTTTATTGTGACCAACTGTTAGTGATAAAGTCACCGATTAAGACGTTTTCCTGCATGTTATGGTGTTTAGCTGCATTGTTATTAGTTTTGTTTGTGTTCGAAAAACATGCAACTCACTTTGATTTAAGATTACACTTGCACTGGGTAGTTTATATGACTATTACACTGGGTAGTAACGTTTAAACTAAACGTTAATGATTTGGTTACCCGTAGCCTCTATAATACATCGTTCTTTCATTTTTGAAAATGAGTCAACCACATTCATTTTCAGTTTAAGAACTCGCGAAGGGGGGTATTAATCATAAATAGGTGTGGTTGAATATTTAACGATCATCTTGATGGAAACGATTCTGTGCAGCGCAGTTGTTCTTGTGTAAATTCATCGCTTTATTTAAAAAATAATATTCGTCGAACGTAATTTGTTATCAATGTAAAGCCCTGTAGGAGATGAAGGAATCTACACGATGGACTAGAACAGGGGAGGATGGCTCTCCGCCCATGGTTGTTTCCCCTCTTGTTCCTGGTGTCAGTAGGTAAGTCGCTGGAATCCAGATGTGAAGTGTTATTTTAACTATAATCTGAGTCAAATAACCATCTGGTAAGATATTGTAGCGTTTTTCGGAGTGCTACTACTCTGCTGGGTTCAGACATGGAGTCAGACACTGATCTCAATAGAAAGACGTGCTCTTTATTTACACATGCGCTTACGACCGTCTTGATAAAGGCGGAACTGGCAGTGAGAAGAACTACCAACACAAGGGAAAACGCAGACAGCCCTCACACGAATAAGCAAACCAGCCCACGGTGAGGGAACTAAATCATAACCACAAAGACACTTCACGATACAGTTAACTAAACAGAACTTGTACACATCAACATTACAGAAACACAAAACATCGAACACATTATTTACATTCACAATTTGGGAGCCAGGCTTCCCAGCAGCCCCCTCAGGGATGGTTAAACACCATTGGCACTGCTTTCCATCCCCGTTACAATATAAACAATTTAAACTTGCTCATGCGAAAATGAGGCTGATATTGTTGGCCCTGTGTCTAGTAATTGGCTGTAATACCTTCTAATTGGGACCTTTTAAAACCGCCACCATGATTTCAGCTTTCCCCCGTTTCGTCTGTTCAGGTTTCTGTGAGCTGCCTGCTCCGGTCAACCTGTCCATCTCATCTGTGAACTACATCCATATCCTGACTTGGGAACCAGGGCCGGGCACTCCTAGTACCGACGAGCTCTGCTTCAGGGTCAAGGTCCACTGGCTCGGGTGTGCAGTACTGTGCCCTCTCACACGCCTCATCTCACGTTCCTACCATTTAAATGATATTAAATTATAGATTTGCTTAGGAGACATCCTTGTGGGTTACGACCTGGCCTTTTATCGGTATATACAGCTACTTATTTACTGACACAATCTGGCTAAAGTGTGTTTCACTGGGGGGGGGCACAGTAGGTCCCCTCTTTGGATTTGAACGGGGAAAAAAACGAAATGTGAAAACTTGTGTATTTTGTGCTGTGAAAACCTGAATTTGTGATGAGTGTTGGAATAGGTGATTGACGTGGCCGTCCTTTGTCTTGCCCCCCGGCAGGCCAGCCACGTGGCATTCTGTGCCAGGATGTGAGTGTATTCGGTCCCCACGCTCGTGCGACATGAGCGCGGCATTTCCAGACCACGGTGAGTCCTACTTCACCGAAGTGGTGGCCATCCTAGGGAACCAGAGCTCGGATTCGGCCATGACGGAAGAATTCGAACCCAGAGAAAGTGAGTGACTGAGTGGGTTGGAGGGGAATCTTAGACTAGTTGAAGATGTCATTGCGAATAATACATTTGTGTTATGCCGAGCTGATATAAGCAATATGGTGCTTTCTCTGTTGACAACATTTTTTTTTTTTTTTTTAAGGCTAAAATGTAACGTCAGAAAATGTTGGGTGAGCGAGCGTAGTAATGCATCATTTCAGTATGGCACATAGCTGCAAAATATGCCAGTAACTGATTAGAGGGGAAACTCTCAATGAACGTTATTGAACAGCATACATTTTCAAACACGCAGCCAAATTGATCAAGATTGCAGACAGAGCTGGGTGAAATTTGGATGAAATGGACTATGTTTTGTGAAAATGAACATTTTCTATATCCTTATACTCGACAGGGTTTACACTAAATAATCGAAGAACTCAATGTGCATGCGTGTGTGTGTATAGATATAGATATAGATATAGAATTATTTTATTTTTTTCTCCCTGTAGCTTACCTGGACCCTCCCTCAGTGTTGGTCTCCAACTGTGGGGTTGACCTGTGCGTCAGCCTGCGTCCTTCATTGGCGCATCTGCTACAAATTTACGAGCAGCTCAATTACCAACTGACCGTCCGGAAGACCAGGGAAGACACACAGGTGGGTCCATCCCATGCCTTTTGTACAGTGCTTAAAGGTATGCAAAAGGGATGTGGTCCCCTCAGACGTGCCTCACTGTGCTCGTACAGAGACCGTCTGAACCAGTTCGGTTATGTGGTTAATATGTTCCCGGAGAAAACCGCACGGATGTTAAATCACCGTGTACTCCGTCTAATTAAAAACCAAGGGTGTCCGTGTATTGCAATGTGTAATGTCTTTCCCTGATGTGCAGGACTGGGGTTCGAAGGGGTTAAGATGTATACCTACTGCCCCCTGTGGCTCGGTCGGTGAAGGCGCTCACCCGAGGGCAGATTGAGCCTTTCTAAGCCTCTAATCCAGCTCAAGCAACGTATACGATGTCCACGAATGGTAAAAAAAAAAAAAAATCTTCTGCATATGTATTTTACCCGTTCCAGTTCAAGTTGTTCACTAAAGGCCTGAAGGAGAAGATTAAGGACTTGGAACCTGGTGTGGAATACTGCGTGACAGCCATTATATTAGACAGGAAGTCTACAACGAGTCGACCTGACTGTAAATACACCCCCTTCAAATACAGCGCAGGTACTTCTAACGCCACCAATTTGTCGTGTTTCAGACAGAGTTTGGTTGCATGTTGGCCTGTTTTGTTTGCTCATCCAAATCCTCCTATCCCACATGACTGATAGCCTGCACGCCTCTATTGTCGTTTTGGATAAAAGCGTCTGCGGAGCAGCCAAATCGTAGTAAGGGCCTCTCTTGCACAATGATGTCTCTGCTTGCATATGTGTGTGTGTGTTTGTGTGTGCGACTGCCTTTCAGATCATGTGGTGCATACCAATAGTATGTGTTTGTTTCCCTCCCACTCCGTCTCTCTCTGATCTGATCTCAGACATGACCATCTCGGCTGCCTTCTCTTTGCTGGGGGTGTTCGTAGTTATGCTGTTGGTCCTCTCGGTCTACTCCGGGTTCATCTGCCTGAAGGTCCCTATAGCACACGTGCTGGTAAGGAACCAAGCAGCACTTTCTCCGTGTCCAGTGAGCTGATGTACCCAGGCGCCGTTCTGAAGCCACTTTGACTGCCCGATCCGATCTGCAGCGTCTCTTGCCGAGTTGCTTGCATTTTCTCGTGCCGGAACATTAAGAAACAACCCTGACCACAAACATGCTGTCTCCATCCTTGTTTTACATTATATTGCTGTTCTGATTGCCGTGCCATTCACAAATGGGCAATGGCGTTTGTTGTAGCCATTTTGCATTAGAAAATAAATTGGCATCTTTTAGTAAAGATTTCATCTTTTAGTAAACCCTTGAGCAAGATGCTTAACCTGAATTTCTTCAGTAAATATCCCGCTGTACTAGTGGATGTATGTAGAAAGTGTATGCTGTGTAAGTTGCTTTGAGTAAAAGCGTCTGCTAAGCAACTGTATTAAGTGTATGACTTTGGCTCCCTGTTGTATAAAAAAAGCCAATAGATGCAAATGGTAATTTTCATGATTTTACGACGCTAGTTCTGCCCATTTTGAGAAGCCTGCGTAGTATCCAGAGGACATTACGCATCACTCTTGGTGGAAATTGGTGCTCATGCTGCACAGCGACAGGAAGTGACACGGCAGGAAGAACTGCGCTGTGGTTTGAAAGGGAAAGGGTTGCACCAGACAACATTTTGAGCCAAAGTAGAGCGTTGATTTTTTTTTTTACTCTCCATATCCATTTTATATCGAATTGTTGCAAACCATACTCTTACCGGTCCTTTATATCTGCCCTGTAGGTTTCTGTTCATGTGCAGAACCAGAACCAGCTCCTGCTTCCTTTGGACTATGACAAACCTCAATGCTCTGTGATGTGTATGAGGACTCCCCCTGCTGGAAAAAGTAGGAAGAGCATGGGGACTAGCAGCAGCAGCAGCAGCAGCAGCGAGGAGGAGGCTGATGATGAGGAGACTGAAGAGGAGGTTGGGACGAGCGGCGG